>NPHW01004067.1:0-26678 GCA_002240705.1 Elaphomyces granulatus
AAAAATATAAATGTTGACACACCCCCCCGGAGCCGAGCGGACCAAAACACTTTGATAATATCAACAACAACCAAAGATTGATTGAATTCACATGCTCAAGGTCAAGAGAAATGGTGGATCTTTTAGGTATCCGGGGTTCAAGTCGAAATTATTAATTATGGTATAGTATCACGTTCCTCGACTTCTTCCCCATTACTACTAACAGGATTCAGGCCACCCTTAACGTAGTCGTCCACGACGAATTTCGTTTGAAACATGCACTACAAGCACTGACACACAGTTACTATGCTGCAGCATCACACCTGGATTACTAGGACGTTATTTAACGGCAATGATTAACACATGTTAAGTGAGTCCTATAATGGACTGCCTGGACGTTCAGTTTGGTTCTTCGCCGTTTCCTTTTGCTGTGATAAAAGTCTGTTTGTGTCTGGTCTAGTGGCAAAGGATCTCGACGCCATTCCCTTTACTTTCGAGTTGTGACAGGCGCCGAAATATGGGCAGCAAGAGTTTGGTCTGATGGCGAAGGATGTCGATGCCATTTCTTTGGAGTTGCGACTGGCGCCGAAATTTGACCTTCACCCTTAGTAGGGACAAATCCGAGCCTACGAGGACCGTCCGTCATATTTGATCATACCACGTCACAATATCGCAATAATACAAAAAAGTTTCGGAGGCAGAGAAAGAAGGATGACATGTTCGCTTATCCATCATGACACGAACAGACTATAATCTATGTCACAATGGTAGACGACGGTAGGCATATCATCCTTTGCTTTCTTAGCCCCCGAAACCTTCAGGACTGATAATGCTATCGTATAGCTGACCATAATCTTCTCTAGTCAAAGTCCATGTAAGGATGGATACAGAGAGTTGTTGAGGCTTGTGAGAAATCATAATGAAAATATTGCAAATCTTACAGACAAGATAAATAAAAACATTGAACGAGAACAAAATTTCAACGCTGTCAAGACTCAATATCAATTTCCCTTAGGCCGTGGCTGCTGTTCCATTTCTTTTTTTGATTTTATGAATTTGTGCACTTCTTGAACCCATTTTATATTTTGAAGATATCGCCTTTGAGTAGACGAACTCTCTATCAGCCGCTTTTGAGCCGATTCAAGCCAATGGCGATATAAGTCGTCCTGCATCTGGCCCCTGGGACTTGGTTGCAGGCTCCGCTGGCGGTAGATTGTACTGAGGTTGCCGTTTCTCCTCCCTTTTTTGCACCGGAACCGAGTAACAATCTGGAGGTAATTCTACTTTCTGTTCCTCCCAAATGTTGCCGGCATCAATCCGGGTCCCACAGCCACTCGTACCCAGCGTGCTCGTTCGCTACTTTGAAGTCTTCATCGTACTGGATGTCCTGTTCGGGGTGAGAAATCACCCCTATGATGGAACATGGCCCGGGCCGGGCCTGGTCGTTCTGGAGGATGCTCGGACGTGGCCTTTGTATACATAGAGAAGTTCCCAATCGGGAACTCCTGCCACGGTCCTACGCTCGAATCGCCCGGGAAGTAGCACTCGTAGTTGAAAAATCTCTTTGGATATAAGCTTTTTCCGATCTTTACTTTCGCCATGTTGAGGCTTTTTTTAATCTGTTTTCGGACTTCGCAACGTGGTATCCGTCGTAGCTCATGGTTTTCAGGGAGGAGGTCCAGCGAATACTAAGGGAAAGGGTTAGAAATGAAATTTAGGATAGTAATCAACTCACGTAGGAACATCGTCTGGTCAGCTCTTCACCAGCATCTATAACAGGTTCTTTACTGTCATGCATTTTCAATCTCAGGGGAAAGAAGTCGAGGGACAGGATAGCAAAACTGTGGAACGGGATGGAGTGCTGAGGAGCACATGTTGTCTGTCTGGCTTAGCTCTTCTTCCAGCTTAATTATACGTCTCTGTAGTTCAGTGACCTAAATCTCAATACGAAGCGGTGACGGCCGTTTCTCCAGGTCAACCTATTAGTACTGCTTTGCACCGGTACCAAGGCAGGCTCCTCCAAGTCGTCATTCGAGGGGCCAATTCACCGTTGGTCATATATTGAAGCCAGACCTGCGATTCCTCACTCCAATACCAATTTGATGCCGTGGTGATACGTCGCAAGCATGAAGCGCACTCCATGCAAAAAAAATCAGGCAAAATATTAGCCTGACACCCCACGTGCGTGCATACCGTATGTACCATTGTTGGTGCTAAGGATGGCCTCGGCGTTGAGTTTATTAAGATTGCCGCATCCTGGAGGGAACTACTCGCAGCTTCTTGAGCAGTCTAAGGAATTCGATCCCACATATATTGACCTTCTCGATATCCCCTTGCTCATACATGGCCAGGGCTTCGTCTACCCATAGCCAAATCTTCAAAACCGAGAACTTTAATCGTATCAGTTTTGAAATGTTCATGTCCATGAAGATGTATTATTGAATATCTGTAGCAGAAAACATACCTTTTTATCCTATAGGTGATAACCAACAAGCTATCACCGAAAAGCTCACTCTCCTCTGAAGAACGCGAACCACCAAAATCAAAATTATGGAAAAATTCAATGTATTGCCGACTTCTCTTCGTGGATTTGCTTCGTAAAAAAAGCAGACGCGAAGTCCCCGATAATGATGCCTTCCCGTCTTGCGCATAAAGGTATCAACATCATGGACGAATATTGATAGCAATTTGTCTATGTCCTACCTTTTTTTCTTTCGTATTCGGCGATATCATAAAGATGTCTACACGTGAGGGACAACGGAATAAGATATTTTGTGGACAACAATGATAAAATGAGCAATCAGATGTCAATGGGGTAGTTGGTCGGTGACATTTTTTCTCTTCTTGTTGCTGTCATAGACCCCGTATGATCTGACGCGTTGAAAGGCCTTAGGCCAATTCGCAGCTGTATCTTGACATAATCCGACTCATATTTAAAGCAAGTCGAGTGTGGGAGGATGAGTGGATTTGTGCTGTAGCAGCAACAGCGTTAGACTCCGTTGCAACCTCACATCGAACTCCTCATCCGACTCCTGTTCCTGGGAAAGGCCTCTGTCGGTCTGGTATTCCGCTTTCGTCGCCAGGTAATAGCTTCGAGAAAATATCATCCGTCGTAAGTTTCCGGCCGATCCCGGGGACGGGCTTGCGATGACAGACGCCAGAAAGTTAATCATGCGTGCCTTGAACTCTAGATTCCGAGAGGCCCAAATCAAGGCATGTAAGTGGAGCATACCGCGACCGTTGGCCTCAACCACGTGGCCCAGGACTCCCATGCTGCCGCTGTGAGATTGAAGCAATTCCTCAAAAACAGCAGTGCAGATCAGATGGAAGAACTGCGCCACAGCTACCGGGTTTGAAACGGCAAAGATCCTTCGGATGGCGGCAGTTGATTATAGATCTGAATCTGAGCTTCTGCGAGAATGATTGAGGTATACTGGATTGCCAATGGAGGCCAGTTTTCGGAGAAGCTCAGTGATAACCGGGTTCCGAATGGCTTGATTCCTTGCCATGGCGTCAGCAGCGTCCCGCAGCTCAACGATTCTACCAGTAGTCGGTGAATGATGCCTTTCTTAACTGGATGACGTCATACATCAAATACAAAAATTGTCTGTGTCGCGCAAATCTAGAAACTGTTAGTGCAAACAAGTAGAACAAAAGGTCAAGATACTACCTTCGACTGTGATGATTCAATGCCCATTGGGCATATACTTCCAACCCCACTGACACATCTCTTTTATCAAGATGGCCTCCTCCTTCAGGTCAGTGAAGGCATACCCGGAGCCGTTGTCACCAAACAGCAGTGCTAGCGTTTCTCTTCACGTTTGGATCAAATATTCCATGTTTCCATTATAGTGGCAATTCCACACTTAGAAACTGACCACTGCTCTTTGTACTGAAATGGTTGAAGGAGGGAAAATAAGAGGGGAGGAATCATACTATGATATTTATATGTATGGCTGTGACTCACTGAGTCACTGACGTCACATCATCCACTTCAATTTATGGTGCTTCAATTTATGGTGTGGGTTAGGTATAATAGTCGGTACCCCTTCTGCCGGCAGAAAAAGTTTTTCTGGTCCTCCTCCGAGCCAATCTAGTTCAACTGCCGGGTACATTTTTTGGCGGGGGCCCCTTCCGCCTTGGGGAAGTTTATTTATTTTNNTTTCATTCCATTAGGCTTAACTCCTCGCTTAATTAGGCATAACGTCTCCACTTTCCGCCAACGCTAAGCCTAATATCAATTTAATTCAATTAGGCTTAACGCCTCGCTTAATATTTACACTAAGCCTCATTGAATTAAATTTATCCACTGATGAATGACTTCTCATTATGTAGCGAAAACCCGAAAACATTGTTGCTTCAACTTATAGTGCCTATGTACCATTACACGTCGTCAAACAGTTCCTCAACCACATATCCAGCTCAAGAGGTAAGTGGCTCAAATTAATGGGTACATGTTCTACAAACAAGCGGTGGAGTATCCCTGTTATTGCCAAAAGTCTAACCGAGAATCTAACCGAGAAAGGCAAGGAGTAGAGTACCCTTGTCTAGCGCCCACACCACTACCATAAGAGGGTATCTCGAACGGGGAGGACTTGGTAAGATTGCCTCCGAGCGCTTGTCGCAAATATCCCATGATACTCTACCGGAGACGATCTAATCGCGTCGGAGTCCAAAGATAACGTCCGCAATCTCATAACTCTGGAATCGCGACGAACTTCCTCAGACAGTGACGGATATCGTCGGCGGAGAACAGACGTCACTCCCGCAGGAACAGATACTCGTCTCGTTAACCGGCATTAAGAGAGAGATATTTGATTGCTGCCCAAACTCATGTATGGATTTTGCAAGGATTTGGGCCATAAATGGAAAGATATCTTTAGATCCGACGACTCCGGCATCCATTTATCACAGCCCGCGTACATTCGCAAACTGCTTGAAGACCTGGGATGCAAGACTGCCACCCTGTCCGTACGCCTTTAAATGAGGGTACTCTTATCGACGATGAACCGGATCCGGCCATCGCCAGAGCCACTATTTTTTTGGCCACTGGTGAGCATAAAGCAACAGCGAAATGTCTATGATATAGGATCGGTTCACAGGCAGACCTCGGAAGACTTGGTCCTACATTCCACTAATCGTCGGTTGAAGCTGCAATGCCGAAACCTCAGTCGAGCGAAGGTTCTTACTAGACTTGACTTCTGTGCATAGTACCCTTGCGATTTGCTCTGCAGTCCCAGGAGTTCATGTGTGTTTGCTCTGTACAGTATTTGCGAGTCGTTAACTAATAAAGGGAAAGGGTTTGTCGTCTTTAATTTTTCTTTTCTCCCAGCTTTCAAGAACGGATGATCTGATCCTTGAGTCCCTAAACTGTAACATGTTTGCCCTTCAGAGTCTTAACGATTCCATTATTGTTGAAGCTCTGTTTTTTTCGGTTGTCTTCCCTTCATATTTCTGTCTCAGGTAACTAATCTTTCCAGACTTCAGAGAGTTGTCAATCAGAGCCCTCGAAGAATTCTCAATGCAAGTGGATCTCTATTCATTTACTTGGAGTGTTTTTATAATTATGTAGCATTATGTCTCATATCGAAACCTCGTGTTTCTGCGGCGAGCTTCGCGCTCTTCTAGCGGCGATATTGGACGATATTCATACGTTACCGGAAGAGATCAGGGTCATTGAGGATCGTTTGGAGCTTTGTCGTGTCTCCCTTGAGAGACGGTCTTGCCGCCGGTGGCGGGACGATGACTAGGCTTAACCTCCTCAACTGCCAATCCATTTAAGAATGTTGGGTCCTTAGTGACGTCGAGCCCTGAAGTCTTTACGGGAATGCTCAACTGCGGGTTTTCGAGAGTCTCGGTGCCTGAGCCATCCGGAAGGGGTCGGCCCTCCAGGGATCATGTTTTCCTTAAGTCTTTCATGTTATCCTTCCTGTTCTTTCTTTCTTTCTTTTTGCTTCTAGACAATCCCCTCGCAATGGAACCATATACCAATTGGTCATGGCCGGATCCCGGCACCGACGGGGAGCAACCAGTGCCGACAGCGATGCCGACGCAGCTACATACGCTGTTCAGGGAGACTGTCGGCTTTTCAGTTATCAAGTCGTTCGTGAACGGCGTCGTGGAGCTATGGAAGGAGCAGCGGCGGGATAACAACAATGGAAGGAACTCGGCGACCTCCTGGAGATGGTCAAGCCGACGCCGCCGGACGGACTGGGACCGACGGTGGCCTATTCACCGTCATTAACGGCTACTGGCCCTGAGAACTTGCTGTGGGGATACATGCACTAGCCTTCGTGATGATGTGCTCTACTTCAACGGCTCTCCCACATCATTTCAGCAATCTCCATATGTCTATCCACGCGAACGACATAGTCACTAGTTACCTAGGTACTTTCCAAGACCAAGTGCAAACTCTATCTTGAAGTTCGCCTAGTTATCATATAATTATCGTAGTAAGTTATATGTATTGTAGTCACTTCATATCGCAAAACACAATGGCAGCTTGTAATTTTGATATGAAATTCATCTTTATTTTGGCTGGATGGGTGTGCATACGAGTGCAACGGCTTTAAAGAAACGCCACCCAATCGCATAGAAAGTCCGGATTTTCGGCGTCCTGGCAAGCAAAGATGGTAATGTACCTGCAGCTCGCATACTAGCAGCCTCAAGTAGTCTAGGGTGTAAACTAGACTATGATAAGCAACTGGGATATGTACATAGGTACAGCAGAATGATGTTCTAAAGCTCTCTGATTGGGGGGAAAGTAGGCAGCTAGTATATAGTGTAGTAGAGCCTCCGATGTCGTATGTATCAAGAAGAAGACAGTAGTGAGATGCATATGACAATATGCTGCGTGATCAGATAGCCCAAAGCATGTGGGATGATTAACTACATGTCTGTCAGCACAATATAATAATATACATAATAATGTAGTAGTTTATTAGTTAGTGGAGAGAACCAAAGACTTGATAATTTGTAGGTATGATAGTAATATACATAAGCTGTTAGTATGTGATTTTTTTTAGCCTATTCTAAAATCAAAAAAACATCGGGTCAAAAATTAATGATACCTAGGTAGTTACATAGATGCAGCCGCAGAATCCTTTATGGCGTCGGGTAAACGTTTTAAAAGCCAAGCGTCGCGAATGGGACCATTCGGGAGAATCAGAAAGGTTCGCGCCTTAACAGGATCCTCCAAGAAGTCCATCATCTCAACCACAGCCGCTGGGTCAAGCTGTGGATACTCAGCGATTAGCCTTTGTTGAGCTTCCTCACTATCCGAAATCCTTTTTACATCCGCACGTGCACCAAAGCCCTGCAGCTGGCCACGGCCGTCTCTAGAGGAAATAATGGAATCGGCAAGTGCCATTATCCCTTCCCTGATTATCTCGGGCCTGGTGGTGGCCCCCCTTCTCCGTTGTTTATAGACCTCGTGAGACAGCGGTATCTCGGCGGGTCTTCTCCTCCTTGCTTGTTGAGATTGTATCGGTGAAGCCGATCGCGACGTCGATGTCGATGTCGACGGCAGCGTTACCAGTGATGTTGTTGGTGCAGGGGTTTGGAGCGGCATCTCTTCATCTTCTGGCTCCTCCGCATTCAATCCTTCTCCGTCTTCGGCAGATACCTTAATGGCCGTCCTACCACCAGTGTCGGCCATAACGCGTACGTCGGCATAAATGGTATCCAGGAGATCTTCATGCACAATGGGCTGGTAACGCCATCGAGCCGCTACTGGATGTTTCTATATATTATATATTAGATTTGCCAATTGGAGTGACTAGAATTAATATAAATGTAGCGTACGAACCTCCAAATACGCAGCCCAGCACTCATCTGATGCCGTGACTGCGCCGGTCTCCTTATCCCTCTCAAAGCCAGAAGCATTGCACAATGCAACCCATTCTCGATATAATTTTTTCACAGTGTTGTGCTTGGTTTTCAAAGTATCCCAGTTGGGAACATTGTGGCCCTTCGAGGATATATGGACCAATATCTCGGACCATGTTGTTTTCGTGAAGCTTGAATCTTCTCGTTTCTCACGCTTGACATGGTCACTGAGGGCCACTAAAAAGTCAACGTAGACTGTACCTAGCTCCCATCGAAATGGAGCACGTCTAGCTCGAGTCGCGACTGTATCCGAAGGCATCTGGGGGGGAAGGCGCTCGATTTGATGTGGGTCGAACACCAGGATTTATAATAATATAATAACTTGTAAAAACGAGGACCTGTGAATTCCGGGATGTGGTAGCCTCAACACTCAGGCCGTAAGGATGCGGTTAGTTTTGCCATCACGCGCCTGGTAACGCCATTGTATAAAAACACCGCACCTCTCCAACTCCGATTTCCAAATTCCCTTATTCCACTCCCCCCACATCAGTCTCATCTTGTCGCTTGGGGTTCGCGGTCGCAATCAGCTGCTGAGTGAACAGCTCGGCTCTGCACCCTTGCATATCATTTCCTGTCAATTGGACATGTGAAGATGCGTCGCCGATGGTCCGTTGGTCCTTCGTTTTTTCCTACTTGTTTCTACAAAATGATGAGATCAAGGTAATGAT
This sequence comes from Elaphomyces granulatus, assembly GCA_002240705.1. Classification (NCBI taxonomy): domain Eukaryota; kingdom Fungi; phylum Ascomycota; class Eurotiomycetes; order Eurotiales; family Elaphomycetaceae; genus Elaphomyces; species Elaphomyces granulatus. Next base: position 8,535 of record NPHW01004067.1, read on the forward strand.
TCAGTACGAAGGTTATGTTCGACCATTTTACCGTGAGAGCAGGATGCAGATCCGGGACGGTCGTACCGTTTGCGTCTCAGGCTACACACTCCTTCCCCTGTCTTCTATCCTCTCTTTCTCTGCTGCTCGCCTCCTCGGTCGTCCCTCCTGCCGCGCCCAGAAGCGCATAAAGGTTGAAAGGTGGAGATGCAGATCCGGGACGGTCGTAGGATTTGTTGAGCTGTGCTATGGCTGATGACATGTTCTCCTCGTCCATCTTGCCTCGCCGGACCCCGATCAACGATGCGCCTAGTGCGTATCATCCAATGGGTGAACTCGAACAGATTGTGCATGCCTCACCAGCATATTGCTACCTAGTCGTGGCCGGGCCTGGACGAAGGGGATACATCACGACAGGGCTCTTGGTTTTCGAGCGACTGAACATTTGTCCAATGGCTGTCTAAGCGTGGGATCAGGGCTATCATGAGGGAGACAGTGGATGTGAATACCAACACCGCACAACACCTATCATACATGGGCCACTTTAGATTTTTCCCTTCCATTTCCCTTCCATTTTGAACATGGAGAGCACGCCGTTCCAAACTTCACATGACCCATCTCCCAGCCTGCCCCGTCTCGCTACAGCCTACAACCCTCCCATCGAGCCCGATGGAAATCAGGAGTCCGATGAGAGCAGGGATATAAATCCTTCTACATTGAGCCTGGAATGTTGATGTGAATGGATCATTTCTGTCTGCTCTGGCAGGGGGCTATCCGAACCCTTGTCGTCGAGAATCACATATTTAGACAGGGTTCTCAATCAGCCAAGGAGACGAGACACCTTAAGACAGCCAAGACCAGCCTTTCACAGGCATCAAACCAAATTCGAATCAACCCAGATCAACTTGATTTTAATTTGCCTACCTAAGCTACTCTTGATTGCCTACCTAAAAAGCGTCTCGTCTCGCCTCACCTTAGCTCCGGCTAAACAAACCGCAGGCGCAAAAGGCTGACGATGCTGATGAGGATTTTTCGCTATTTTTTTGCTATCGAACCACACCCGCAGCAAATGATGGTCGTCGCATAGCCCGCACGACGCCTCCTGCAGGACTCGTCACAACACTTTACCGCATGCCATTGAGGGCGGCTGCATCAGCGAACAGCGACGCGTCAGCGGGTGGTAATCAATTATCGCTTAATTTCATTTCCAATTACTAATTTCTTTTAGTTTTCCCTAGTTGATATCGAAGAAGGTGAAGACACATTACGATGATCGTCTGCTCAGAAGGATTCCAGTCTCAGTGGTAGAGGAGCAAGTAGGGCGCATACCACCAGGCGGCCAGGTATTGATGGGGGAGACCAACTATCCTCACACCTTCGATAACAGAGAGCGTTTTAGAATCGGGGGGACCCCCCCGTATGCTGAGTTTCCGATCGGGTTCCAATCCCTCTTCGAGAGGCCCCTCCACAAAGCGAACAAAATCCGAACCATATACGAGGCCATGGCAGGCAAAGTAAGGGTCGCGGTATATCACACTAAAAATGGGGGATTTAAACTGGCCCGCCGACACCACAGCCATTGGATGTTCAATTGGCGGCGACAAAATTGGGCCGACTTCGATGAAAATGTTGGGGAGTTTACACACTTCATAATTGGAAATCATCGAAGGTAACCTCCTGCTTGCCTTATGCTCTTACTCTCTGCCAGCTCTCGGCGAACTTCCCTTTCTCTGAACCGTGGCTTCAGAAGCAAAAGGATTCTGATTCACGAGCCTGGTGCAAGCCGGTGACGCGGGACCTTGTGTTTCCCCCCCATCCTTTCATTTCATTTCTTCACCTTCTGTCATCAGATCCCAGCAACTCGTCGGCTGATAACAGACATGTATAATGACTAGTGAAACTTGTTTGCCTTGGAGTTCGGCCTTTAAAGTGAAAAATTGCTGGCAATAGGTAGCCAATAATGAATGGTGACTGGAATTTTAGTCTAAAAACTGCTCCCAACTAGAATGTATAAGTCAATGCGTAGAACTTTCTACACACAGCCTTTGCTCTGTGCCAGTGTAGTTGCTCGGCTGTTTATCAGCTGCATAAACTTATCTGGGAGATTTGCCCTTCAATACACCCCCTGAGCGTTCAGCGCTGCCGTATTATGATTGTGTATATGATGTTGAAGACTCGACTTTCGTAAATTAGGTATTTTCGAGGTAGGCTTTGCCCTCTAGTTTTTGGGTCGTTGTTACGGGTTCATTGCTAGAAAGACTAAGCTAATGACCTCAGCTAAAGACATGAAGAAGGAAAAGAGAAAAAGAAGAAAGAAGAGGAAAGAGAAGAAAAAGGGGAAACCATTTAGGGGGGCAGGGAGTCCTCGAGGGTGAGATGGTGGTATGTTCTGATGGTGTATTTGGTGTTGGAGTTGAATTTGACTCCGAATTCATTGTTTTCTTTGTTTTTGTCCTCTTATGATTTTATGTAAGACACGTTGTTTTGGTGAGAGATAGCTCTCGAATTTTGTGGGATGAAGCGTTTTATTACTATGTAGACTTCTACTCTCATGCAAAACGGGCTCAGAACCTCTCGAAGGGACAGGACTGAATACATGCAGCTATCAAACTAACTATCTCCACTATCTAGAAGGAAGGAAGCAGAACGACAGCGAGGCGAGGACGCGAGCTGGAGCGCGGAACGCTACCGTAAACGTGGTCATTTTTGGTATCATAGCATATATGATATTAGGGAAAATGTATATAAATAATAGATCATATACCATAGGATTCCAAACAGGCCCTAATTATTATTTAAAATTAATCAATCCTGCTTGGGGGCACAACCTTATCACATGAGAATATCCTTTCGTGGGTATAATTCACTATTATAATAAATAAAACGCCAAAACCAGTCCAGTAATGATCCCAGATATCCATACAGTATCCAATAACGTTCAGTTTTTCATCAGACATGTCTATCTATGTACATGTACACATCAACCATGCATGCGACACAAGTTGGGTATCAAAAAGAGATAGCAAACAAAACCCCTATCCTAAACCAGTACCGTCATACATTCAAAAATAAAAAAATAAAATAAAAAAATAAAATAAAAAACGGGAATTTGAATATAGGATGTCATGACTTGCATTCAGCCCCTATTCGCGGACCTCCGACTCGCCAAAGGGGACTCGGGTACATCCACGAAGCGGACGGTGTTTCCTAAGGACCTCCTTCTAATAGAAGTCCTTTTATCGCCTGTGATTGCTGCTCGGAGGCGACTGGCAAATGGAGTATACAGCGGGGTAGTGGGAGTGGTTGATAGTTGGGCCAGCGCCCGAGCTCGCGCAGCCCGTTTCGATGGGGATAGCAGGTAGCCAGGCATAGGCGGCACAGGCGTGGCTTGTTGTAGGTTAGGAATCGGGCCGAGATCATCGAGATTAAGAGTTGGGTCTCGCTCGGGACCTTCCCGTTCATCTGCGTTGCTTTCATCGTCTTCAAATATCGGGCCATTGAGTGTTGTAACAGTGGGCCCTGGAGCCCCGCGATATGCGCGGACGGTCCTCGCTTTTTCAAGCCAGTGGCGGAATATATTCCTGAAGTGCTTGCGAAGAGTCCGCTCGTTCATGGCATCTGCAGTCTCAACAGTGCTACGGACGAGGAAAACACGAAGACTGATCTTTCGAAGTTGTGCCATTGCCAACGATGAAACATGTAGGGAGTACAGTTTCGACGCCTGATTCTCCAAAGTACGAACTTTATTGGAAGCGCCAAACCATTGGACAAGCTCCCGATAAGCAAGCTGCCGGTGGTAGAAGATATCCGAGTCCTGACGCTCCTTTTGTCTTTCAGCTGTCTTTTGGTGCCATCGGCTAAGCGAACCTGAAGCCGTCCGGAGGGCCTCGTCGCGACTGACTTGTATCGCCTGTTGTTCCATAGTAGTGATATGCTGCGTGCCAGATCGCCAGGTTGTTAAAGCATTCGAGGCGAGGTTAACCTTCGTCAGCCTTCTCACGTTTGCATAAGCTTCTAGTCGGCGTTTTTTTGAGGAATCCAATGAAGCAGCGTGCCACTGCTTGATTGACTTTGTCGCCAAAAAGTAGAACCGAGCGTGTTGGGACCGCCCTTCTAACTTCGTGAGGTGTTGCTGTTTGGAAATCCATACACCCAAGGATTCGTGCTCGATTCGTAGACTGTAGAATTCCGACGCAATTTTCTCTCGCTGGAACTGAAGCCCCAGTTGTCTACGTAGGCAAGCGAGCTTGGACCGCAGCAATTCCCGATTTCGAAGCCTTCGACATTCTTCCTCACGCTGTGATAGTTGACTGAAAACCCCTCGAGCATTCGACACGAACATCGTAAATACCTCATGGACAATACACTTTTCACGAACTCGCTGCATGAGACCAGACCTCTTTGCTAGAACCCACTTATAGAGTGCCTCCACCTTCAAACGCTCATCCATACGCAAGTGTAGAGCTCGACATCGGAGTCGGTCATTCCATTCAGCGAAGGCCTGTCCCATTATTTTCATTTGATCCATTTCATCCGCTTGCATCATCATTCTAGCGCGTAAAAGCCAACGATTAATGGCTTCTTGACTTATCCGTTTGTCTACAGCGCTGGAGACTTGCCTAGCGGTAGAAGACAGGCGGGTCTCGATTCGCAACCCATCGAGGCCTCTTTTAAGTATTTTCTTCTGGAAAAATAAATCCGCCTGTTCTTGAAGTGAGAAAACTGTCCGTGTTTTTTGAAACCACGTTTGAAACATGAGCTGGAGCGAGGTCCGAGTTTTGTCATTATCTATATCCTGCTCGCGCTCTCTCTGCGTTCGCAAGGCTCGGAGCCAACATATCAAAGAGCGCCTCTTGAGACACTGTTCATACCATCTTGTTGCACGACGGTAGGATGATTCCCAAAACCAATTATAGAAGAGCTTTCGTTCAAGAGTCAGGTTGTAGAGATCTAACGCTGAGGAGACGTCGTTGCGGTTACGGGAAAGTTTCATTTTCCAAGCAGAGAAAGGCCCTTTTACAACAAAGCGTTGAGCCTTTAGTTCATTGACTGCAGTGATTTCCCGCCACGCGTTAAAATATTTGACACGAAGGATATGCTGCCGTGCGGCAGACGTCTTCGAGACCTCATCCGATGTGAGCTGCGCCCAATGAGTAAACGCCTTTGTCAAGAGGTACAAATTTCGTGCGCGATCCGCGCGTCTCTCAAGATGTTTAAAGAAACGTTCCGTCCGAGTAGCTCGACTTTTGACTTGATAAGCGCCATGCCAGACGTCGAGGGCCTGGCGGAGCAGTATCGATCTATCCCGGTTGATGGCAACTGCTTCTGTATCCTTGTTTTTTTGCTGTACTCGAATAGATTTCTCCAGCCATTGAATTAGGATCCGCCGGGCTGTTGTCTTCCTTCGACCCATGTTAAAAGCCGATGCATCCCGTAGCATATCTGAGAGACTTGGAGATAATTCTATGCTACCGGCCAGATCCTGGTCATCACCAGGCTTATGGCCATTGTCAATCACATGGTTTGCAACGGGTACCAAATCTCCGTTGACAGAAGAACCTTTGTCTTGTTTGCGTGTTTCTTTTTTTGAGGGATCCAGTCCGCCCACTAGCCTCTGTCCCAGCTCCAGGAACTGTGCAAGAAGTTGGGTCCTATCCGGAAAACTGTTGCGCTCTCGATTCGGTGTGACATGGTTCGGCAACTCTTCCGCCCCCATAAAGCTAGTCTTTTCAACATCAAGTCGAGATAAGGAAGATCGCGAACTAGGGCGCACAGCACTCCTCTCCGTGACTTCATCTCCAATATCGTACATAGAATTAAACGAGGCCCGTCTTTTCCGAACCCGGGGTGTCGTAGCCTCCCTTTGAGGCATGTCAACATGTTCATGAATGGTGTCGTCCTGGAGTTTCCCAAAATATACATTGCTGTTGTTTTGCCCACTGTTGTCAAATTCGAGTACAATCCCCATCTGCTGCAGCAGGTTCTCGAATTTCTCAAAGAGCGATTCTCCACGCAGGCTCTTATTGCCCAGTTTAAACAGGAATCGCATGCAGACCTGATTCTGATCCGCGTCAATACCGTGCTCCGCAAGTACTCCATCATACGCCGCGAAGAGCGCCCGGAAAGGAAGACGCTCGACATCAGGGTTCTTTTCCGCGCGGACGATGATCTGGTAGAGAAGGCCGACATCTATGCGCGGTTACTCCTTCAGTCCACTATGCAGGTCAGGATATCAAGTCCAACTGACCTTCATCAGATAACAATGGGTCGTCATGCAGAATTCGGCGAGGAGGAGAGATTGGAGGCATTGAGAGTTTCGCGACCTAAGGCGCGTTTTCTGCAAACAAGGCATAGATGCGACAATCAAAAAACACCATCATGGCAAATCTATGGCATTGGCAAAGAGGCAGAGAAAGAAATAACGGTCATGAAAGATGGAAAGGAAAAGATCAAATACACAACCCTCCCGTGTCGCATGCGCATTACCCTCAAAGTCTTCTTTGTCTCATTGTTTTTTGTGTCGCGTCTTTGATGACGGAGGTTTAGCTCTCGACCAATAGCAACATCGTAACTATTTTACTCACGTGATACTCGTGGTTTGTTAGTATCATCGCTTGCTGCTTCTACTTTCTCCGTTTATTTAACAGAAACACAAGAAACAAACTTTCTCGTCTATACATAATAATAATTTCTGCGTGAAGTCGTCTACCACACTTATTCTCAAGAGATCGTCTAAAGCATGTCCGGTAAAATCAGGCCTATCGAAAAGTTTGCAAGAGCGGTCGCTCAGTGTTCCACGGAGGTTCGTTTTGAGGCCTCTCGCTGTTTTTGCAATTGAAGGACTACATAGACTGATATCGGAGTTCCTCAGGCGGCGTCATATGGAAAATGTGTTGTGGCTGATTATAATGCAGTCTACAAAGATATGTGTGCAAAAGAATTTATGAAATTAAAGGACTGCTATTTGGTGCTGCAATCCCTCGCCCCAATGGACTAATATATTAGAGGAATTAACCATGTAAACAGGCAGCGGCGAAGAAAAGGTAGTCTCTTGGTCTCACTATGGAAATTCAAATCGTGTATCATACATCAGGGAGAAGAAATTTTTATTTGTCTTGTCTTATCTATACATTGTTATACGGGAAAAAAAAAAAACATTGATACGCATCTAGACATAACCAAAGGATGCTCTAAATCTTAAGCAACCTCAAAACGAATGTGGCTTTTTGAACCTCCTGCTCTTCTTGCATAATGAGCCGCTCCTCATCCGTCGACTCTTCGACATGAAGCTCAATAGGCTTTCTGAGGGCTTTTTCGATAACCTTTGCTTGTGTTTCAAATGCTTCGCTTATGCCGATGTTATCCGGATCAGAAAGAACTTTATACTCCATCTTGATATCATCTGTGGGAACAAGACCTGCCTTCTTACGGAGACGTTGCAATCGATTCAAAATCTCCCTGGCAAGACCTTCATGCGCCAACTCTGGATAGGAGTTTACGTCTAAGATGGTTAGCACGTCATCGTCTGTGTTCGTCTCCATGCCTTTAGAAGCCTCTTCCTCCTTCAGTTCCCGTTTTACCACTAGATCGCCTTCCACCAGTTCGATGCCGTCAACCAAGATCCTCCCCTCTGCAACGAACTTCTTCACATCATCACTGGACAAGGATGGCAGAGCCTTCTTGACCTTTTGGACATCCTTTTTCAGCTTCTTGCCAAGGACTGGCCAGTCAGCTGTGACACTGTATTGAACATTATATTTAGCTTCATCCGGAGACAGTATGAGGTCCCGCACGTTAAGTTCTTCAACAATGTACGTTTCCAGTGACCTGACGTCGTCCAAGTATTGCTGGTCTTGGTGGATCACTATGAGTGTCTTCAACGGGGTTTTCAAGGCTAAAGAACGCCGCTCACGAGAGATACGAGTAAGCTCGATAACCTTCTGCATCCTCCCGACACGTCTCTCAACAACCTCATCAAAAAGTGCTTCGCGGACCTCAGGGAATGGTAGAAAATGAACACTTCTGCTATCTTCTCCCCGAAGAGATTGCGGAATTAATGGGAGAAGCCGCCGGTAAATGCTATCGGTGAGAAAAGGCGTGAATGGTGCTAGGCCTCTGACTAAAGTGTAGAGAACTTCAAAAAGGGTGCTCAAAGCATGCTGTGTGTCATCAATACCGAACTCGCCTTTGAGGCGTTTCCTGTTAAACCTAATATACCAGTTGGTGGTATTGTCAATAAGCCCTAGCAAGCGAGGAACAACAGTATAGAGCCGATATCCAGCCATTTCCTCATTCACAAATTTCAAAAGGCTCTGGCAACTTGCTAGGATCCACTGATCCATGACATTAGTGTTCGTGGCCCCTACTGCGGAATCAAACATGAAGTCAACATCGGTGAGCTTTTTCAACAGAGCTACTTGGTTCTCGAAGAACTTATAGCTGTTCCACAATGGTAAAAGGACCTTCGCCACAATCTCTTTGACCCCATTTTCCTTAAATCTAAGAGGCTCGGCACGAACAACAGGGGAGTTAATCAGGTACAGTCTAAGAGCATCCGAACCGTAGCGATCTATTATGAGAGATGGATCTGGGTAGTTCTTCAATCTCTTCGACATTTTCTTGCCATCTTCGGCAAGAACGATTCCGTTCACCACACAGTTTTTAAACGGAAGTTTCCCAAAGAGGTGTGTTCCCAACACGGTCAAAGTATAGAACCATCCGCGGGTTTGGTCTAGCCCTTCAGCAATAAAATCGCCGGGGAAACTTTGGTCAAATATCTCTTTATTCTCGAAAGGATAGTGTTGGCAGCCGTACGGCATGCTTCCAGATTCAAACCAGCAGTCGAAAACTTCGCTGATGCGATGCAGATCACCCTTCCCTTGTTTGCTTGGAATAGCGATATGGTCGACCCTATCGCGATGAAGGTCGGTGAGATCCCCGGTATAGCCACTAAGTTTTTTAAGCTCTTCCACGCTGCCGACTGCCACAATTTCCTTGAAGTCATCGCTCACCCAAAGGGGGATCGGCGTGCCCCAGTACCGGTTTCTGGATACGTTCCAGTCCCTTGCATTCTGGATCCAGCTAGCAAATCGCCTCTCTTTCACAATTGTGGGAACCCATTGCGACTCCTCAATTCCCTGAAGCATTAATGGAATTATTGGTCCAATTTTAACGAACCATGCTGGTACAGCGCGATAGATCAGCGGGGTATCAGACCGCCAGCAGAACGGATAGCTGTGAGTTACTTGGCTCTCGACCACCAATCGGCCAGTTCCTTTCAGGTGCTTTATAATTGGTTTATCCGCCGCTTTAACATGCAGTCCCGCAAAGTCGCGCACCTCACCTGTAAAGCAACCTCTTTCGTCCACTGGATTTGGAGGAAGGCGTGTCTCACTAATAACGCCGGCCTCCATAGCCACCTTATAATCTTCCTCGCCAAATGCGGGTGCCTGGTGTACAAGTCCAACGCCATCATCAGCCGTGACATATGTAGCATTCAAGACGCGGAAGCCATAGTCTTTGAACTCCTCATAAAAATAATCAAACAGTGGTTCATATCTCCATCCCACCATGTCGGAACCCTTGATACGCTCGACGATCTTGAACTTTGCCTTTTTGGGATCCTTGTACAGTGTTTTAAGCAGAGATTCGAGAAGAATGTAGTTCTTGCCTGAGGCCTGATCATGGATCTTTACATACTCAAAGTCTGGATGGGCAGCTAGACCGGTATGTGAAGGCAAAGTCCATGGTGTAGTAGTCCAGGCAAGCAGGCAGGTCTGAGGATCGTCCAAAAGAGGAAATGATACAACAAGAGCTGGATCTTGGACATCTTTGTAATTCTGCTGTGCTTCGAAATTGCTCAAGGGGGTGTTCAGCGCCGTCGAGTATGGCATTACCCTGTAGCCTCGATAGATCAGGTCTTTGTCGAATAGCTGCTTAAAAACCCACCAGACGGACTCCATAAATGAGGGATTCATCGTCTAACAGTCAGGTGAAGAAGTATTAGCAGATCAGACAAGGCATCCTTGAGCTGTTCAGTCGTGCACTCACCTTATAGTCATTGTCAAAGTCAATCCAACGGCCGAGTCTTTCGATTGTCCGCCTCCACTCGGAGGCAAATCGCATGACAATTGCTCTGCATTCTGCATTGTAGCCTGCAATTCCCAATTTTTCGACAGCCTCCAAACCAGACATGCCCAACTTCTTATCGATCTCATATTCAATCGGCACACCATGCGTGTCCCAACCAAAGCGTCGCTCCACATAGTAACCTTTCATAGACCAATATCTTGGGATGATATCCTTGATAGTAGAAGCGAGAAGATGGCCGTAATGAGGAAGGCCAGTTGCGAAAGGAGGGCCATCGTAGAAAGAATAGGGTCTCCGGCCGCGAGACAGCTCAACTTGTCTCTGGAAAGCATTGATTTCTTTCCACCTTTTAAGAACGGCCTCCTCCTCAGCCGGGAAGTCGATAGACATCTTGGACAAGCTGGTAAAGTGTTGATCCCGTTCAAAGTGTGATGACTCCAAGTCTGCGGGGTATTTATGCGCTCTCAGGGCAAGTGAGTCACCCCGCTCTTGACCAATAATAATCAATGTGGAATTTGTACTCGCAAGTTCAAATAACTTTTCAACAACCACCAAGGATTATAATGTGTTTATTCGGAAGAAAACTACGGACAGTCATGTATGTATATAATTTACAGGTATGTGACACCAGCCGCTGTTCGTGACTTGAGCCCTCATTGCTCTACCACATACAGGGGTTATATGAGTTAATTTGATTATCCTTCGTTTCCTGACTCATTTTCCTCACCAGATTCGTCTTCAGCCTCCGAAACTTCCTCACCTAGTACTTTTAGTCGATTCTGCAAGTCGTTAGCATAATTTCAAACCTAAAGAAGCAGTCCATATACTAGCCTTGTCCCGGTTTCTTTTGGCCTCAAGGTCGCCAAATACGATCAGGAGATCCTCAAGCTCACTTTGTGCCTCTTTGCGAGCATCCTCCTTCTCCATTACTTCAAGTCTTACTTTTGACAGTGTGTCCTGTGCTTCCTTGACCCTGGGTTCTACCTCGCGGAAAAGTTCCTCTACCTCTTCAACTTTCTCTTCGGCACGTTTGCTCCGTGCTTCCAACACAGAGTATTTAGCTGAATATTCCTCGTGCGCGGTTTGAAGGTCCTGTATGTGGTCCTTGCTGACTTTGTGGAGGTTCAACTCCAATGTTTGAATGGTCGCCTTAAGATCCGCCACCTCAGCTTCATGGCGTTGTCGCACTTTATTGCTTTTTCTTTCGTAATCTGCGGTAGTTTCCTTCAGTTGATAGTCGATAGCTCGTAGCTGCTCACCGTGTTGTTTCAGCAATTCATTCTTGCCCTGTTTATGCTGTTCCTCGACCTTTGACAACTCTTCTTCGTGATTCCTTTGGAGTGATTCATTAATTTGCTTTATACGGGAGAATTCCAGAGTAGTTGATTCCCTGGTTTTCCGATGGTCCAGCTTTTCCTGCTCCAATTTCTGCTGCATAGTAACCAAGTCGGATTCCAGCTTCCGAATGGCCTGGTTTCGATCTTCAACTTGGGCACGGAGAGAGTCAACTAGCTCTCGAGAGATTCCTTTCTGGATTCCATTTGCGATCACTGGAATCTCTAGTCCAGGGTCTCGATCAATCGCACGTATCAAACGACTAAAGTTATCTTTTAAGAATTCGATAAACATCCCATCGAAAAAAACGGTTGGAAGTCCGCCGTCATGATCTCCTTTCGATGTTTGAGGTAGAATTTCAAAATCGCGAACCAGCGGACATTCTCTAAGCTTTGTTATTTTGTCAATGTACTGCTCTCTTCCAAGCCGATTAGACAGAAGCTGGTGCAAGGTTTCCCGAGAGATTGGCGAGTCTTTGGACGAAAATTCATAGATAATCCCAAGCAGGATAGAACAAAGTCCAGGAACAAGAACATTGGTAACAGCGCTTTGCTTAGACTCTTGAATCAGACTTTGGATGCTGCTTCCTTCCACAAGAAAGTCGTTGACGACGTCCGGATCCTCAAAAAGCCAGCCACAGAGAAGCATAAGATAACCGGACGATATTCTTTCGTCATCCCCTCGCTGCATCCCGGTAATTAAATTGCCAACAATTGCCTGAACGCATGTGATTACCTCCTCTCCGCTTTCTGCATCACCTTCAGTGACTTTCATGGCTATGGCCTTCGCTTCCGGGTCCTCAAAAATTAAATGGAACATCAAGACCGATGCCATCCATTTTCGATAAGGATCAGCATTCGCTCGGGGCTCGAGTATTTCCAACAATACAGATAGAATATTAGGAATTTGATCGTTTCCGCTGACGTGACCATCAATTGCTCTTCGCAGAACGTGGTGGCGAATTCCAGTATGCTTGGTAAAGAAAGCTTTTATGCATTCACAAGCAGCAAGCCGCGGATCCAGGAAATGGATTGGTGCAGGCTCTAGGGCCAACTTGAGAAGAGCTTCGATGACATTTATCTTCTGTATCCCATTTGTTCTAGTATCCCCATTAGCCAAACTCTCACGTCGGGGCCTGGGGCCCCAAAAAACACCGATATCTGCAAATTTTTCTTGCAGTGCGGGGTTCCCCCGAATCATATCAGCGCATGTTGCTAATGCCTGAAGCAGTCAGTATTGTCTATAACAAATTGAAAAAGAGTCTCATAGACCTTGGCTGTGATATTCACGTTAAATGCTTGGCTGAATGCTATATGCAGAACTTGTTCCATAATGCCACCTTGCCAAAAGGCTGTTTGGTTGACAGAAGTGTTGATGCCACCTCTGACCAAAAACAACTGAATTATAGCCAGCAGGCCCCACAGGTTCTTGTCTCGATGGGCGAAAGTCCATTGAGGATGACTTTCCTCGGCTTCCGGCGCCTGGTTCACATCGCCTAGAAGCTTCGCAAGCCTATTTACGCATCCAGTTTCCCGGAAATATGACTGATTTGAAATGTTCAGCCGCAGAAGATTGGCCAATAACGAAAGACAGTCCTCAACTATTTCCGAACCAGTTAAAGATCCCTCCGCTTCGATGAGGGAGAAGATTCGCTCGAAGGCATTTTCGAAGGCCACAACCTTTTGCAATTCTGCGGAAGAAGGGGTGAGTGCAATTAGGAGTATAAGAGCCTCTTGAGAGGATCATATATTAGCGCATTCGCACCGATAGACAATGGGCGGATGCGTGCCTCTAGCAAACACATACCATTGCGAGCTGGCTCTCTAGCATCGCTAAGAACATTGACTAGCCTTGATATTCCCAGTGGCGCAGTAAAAATACATTCTTGCGTCCTCTCTGTTCGTGCACCGGAGATGTGTGACATCAACTGTAAAGAGTACAGTCGAGAGTAAAAGTCTCGAGAATCTAAAAGATCGAGGAGAGCAGTAATATTGTCTTGTCGCTTCCGGCAATGTTAGTTATACCATTTAATCAGGCTTAAAAAGACTTACTTGAGTGAATTCATCGGCAAGCCAGAGAGCAATTTCATCCGAAGCCTCTGGCTGTTCCAGATATTAGCAGAGAATAGATCAAGCCCTGGCTGTCTAAACGCAATTGGGGAACCAACGCTACCCTCATCCGGGGAGAACAGCATCAGCAGGGTCTCCAAGACCACTTTGATAGTGTCGACATCCTCTGCATCCTTCCTAAGGCAGATGATCAAATCCCGAAGTGCGCCAGATGCAACTGATGCTGGGTATGTCTTTGCAAAACTCCGTAAGCCAAGAATAGCTGCCCGTCGATCTTCCAGGAGAGTCGCACTTTGCAGTCTGCTACTTAGGATGTTTATCGTGTCTGTTGCCGTCTGCTTGGCTGGCGCCTGGGACTCAAGGATTCGAAACATTGTAACGGTCAATTCGAACTGTCATGGTCACCGCTGACCTGTAGAGTAATTCCGACGCATTGAAAGAAATGTCGTGATTTTTTGTAGAGAAACCAAAAGCTGACACGGTAATGATTTTTTGATGGCTAAGAGCTGCCCATCGCGATAAATATGCCAGTATACCATGAGTTCTTAAGTCGTACAATCAGTCGCGGATAAACCTTAGGCCGACAGACTTTCCTTTCTGCAGCCTTGCGCCCGGCCCCATGTTTTCAATGTATCAATCCAAGTCGCAATGGATTCAGTAGGCTTTTCTTTGAAGCGGCTTTTCGTTTCCTCCGGTCTACAAATTTCTCATGGATTCTGTCTCTTGAGGCCTTTTTCCCCCTCTTTCTCCTCTGTCTCCTAGATTATTCTTCTAGTACACTATTCTGTCCATGATATTATAGTCTAAATTTACCACTTTGAATATTTAGCTTAGCTGTTGGAAGTCGGCATCATGGGTGTCCCGGCCCTTTTCAGATGGCTTTCCTCTAAATATCCCAAAATTATCTCGACTGTGATTGAAGAGCAACCCTACGAAGTTGGCGATGAGGTGATCCCGGTAGATACAACAGGCCCGAATCCAAATGGAGAAGAAATGGACAACCTATATTTAGATATGAATGGTATCGTTCATCCGTGTACGCACCCCGAGGGAAAACCTCCGCCAGCAGACGAAGAGGAGATGATGTTGGAAATTTTCAAATATACGGATCGAGTAGTGAACATGGTCCGCCCAAGGAGACTTCTAATGATCGCTGTTGGTATGTACAGACAAGGGATGAATGAATCGTTGTCAGGGATATATGCGCAAATTAACCTGTTCAGTTTCTGTTAAATCTTGATTTTGATTTTTTCAATTGGTCTCAGTTTACCCCTCGTGCAACTAGATACTAACCTCTCATTTCACGTCCTTAGATGGTGTCGCACCGCGGGCGAAGATGAACCAGCAACGCGCTCGTCGATTTCGTTCTGCTCAAGAAGCGAAAGAAGCAGATGAGAAAAAGGAGGAATTTAGAAAGTTGCAGGGAAGAGAGAATGGGAATAGGGACAATCAGGACATAATGGAGCATGTTATCCAGAAAACGTGGGATAGCAACGTCATTACTCCAGGAACTCCATTCATGGATATACTTGCTGCCTCTCTAAGGTATTGGATTGCGTACAAGCTGAATTCTGATCCAGCATGGGAAAAGGTAGATTCCCAAACAGCGTTTATCCTCTTGGTGCTAATCTCACTTAGTTGAAAATTATTATTTCGGATGCCACCGTTCCCGGGGAAGGGGAGCATAAGATTATGGAATTTATTCGATCACAGAGGTCGTCACCGGAGCATGATCCCAACACCCGCCATGTCATTTATGGATTGGTCGGTGGTGAATTTCACTTATGTTTGAATGAATGCTAACGTCCCAACCAGGATGCTGACTTGATCATGTTGGGTTTAGCAACCCATGAACCGCACTTCCGAGTCCTTCGTGAGGATGTCTTTTTTCAAGAGTCGAAGCCGAGGACTTGCCATTTGTGTGGTCAGACGGGCCATAAAGCAGAGGTGTGTAGAGGTCAGGCGAAAAAAAAAAGCGGAGAATTTGATGAAAAACATACAACAAGTCCACTCAAACCATTCATATGGTTGCATGTATCTATTCTTCGCGAGTACCTTGCTGCAGAGTTACAAGTTTCGCGACAGCCGTTCGAATTCGATCTAGAGCGAGCTCTCGACGACTGGGTTTTTATGTGCTTCTTTGTTGGGAACGACTTTCTACCGCATTTGCCGTCTCTGGATATCCGGGAGAATGGTATTGATACGCTAATCGCGATATGGCGTGATAATATACCATTGATGGGTGGATACGTTACCAAAGATGGAACAGTTAATCTGGAAAGAGCGGAGCTACTCTTACAGGGGCTTGCAAAGCAGGAAGATGCCATTTTCCGTCGTCGACGGCAAACGGAAGAGAGGAAGCTTGCGAACGCGAAGAGGCGCAAACAAGACGAAAGATCCCACAAGGAAGAGCGATCGACGAAAAGGAGGAGAGGTTCACCATCTTACGACTCTCCGACAAGTACCAAGTCTCGCAACAATGGAGGGGATTTCGCAGTTCCCTCAAATCTGCCCTTGATAACACCTGGCCGAGGAGAACTGTCCAAAGCGACAAGGGAACTGACTCATAGTATGGTCGTTAATCGCGGTGCGATTTATCGAGCCAACATGGCTAACAAGAGTGCTGCTGCAGTTTTGAAGAGCCAGTTACTCCAAGACACACAGAGTGGTGCTGACGTTGACAATGTCGCTTCCCCCCAAACTGGCGACGGTGAGACTTCAGATCAGGCATCGCCAGTGGCACTGGGGAAACGTAAAGCCGAGGCTATGGACGATGAGAGTGCGGCAACTGTGACAAACTCCCCTATTGTTCCTAGCAACTCCGATGAAGACGAAGAGCCTCCTGACACGGTACGATTATGGGAAGAAGGGTATGCAGATCGGTACTACGAGCAAAAGTTCGGTGCAGACCCCAAGGACATTAAGTTTCGGCACAATGTTGCAAGGGCGTATGTCGAAGGCCTTCAATGGGTGCTTTTGTATTATTTCCAAGGATGCTCATCTTGGACCTGGTTCTATCCTCATCATTACGCTCCTTTTGCGGCCGATTTCGTTGACATCAGTAATTTGGATTTCCGTTTTGAGAAGGGTAAGCCCTTTAGGCCCTTCGAGCAATTGATGGGGGTCCTCCCTGCGTCCTCAAACCATGCCATTCCTGAGATTTTTCATGATCTTATGGTCAACCCCGAAAGTGAAATCATTGATTTCTACCCCGAAGATTTTCGGGTTGACCTGAATGGCAAGAAATTCGCGTGGCAAGGGGTCATCCTGCTTCCATTCATTGACGAGGAACGGCTACTGGCCGCCATGGAAAAGAAGTACCCTCTCCTATCCGAGGAAGAAAGGACGCGCAACACAGTGGGACGGGACATTCTCCTGGTATCAGATCACCATCCTCTTTACAAGGAGCTAGCTGCAAATTTCTACTCCAAGAAGCAGGGTCTCCCAAAATATAAGCTGAACATGCGCGTGAGCGAAGGATTGGCCGGCAAGGTTGAACGTAACGAGGCCCACATTCCGCACAGCTCGTTGGCGTCTCCATTTGAGGGCCCGAATATGCCAGGACTGGATGATGATCGATCCATCATGTATGTATTACTTCCTTGCCTCTGTTATTTTATCGATAGAAAACAAAACATAGCTTGCTAACAGACTACAGTGTGGATTACGAGATTCCCAAGTCCATACACATACATAAATCTATGCTTCTTCGGGGCGTGAAGTTTCCCCCTCCTACCTTGGATGAGGCGGAGATTAAAGTAGTCAAATCGAAGGCCCAGCATTCTGGTCGGTGGTTTGGCGGCGCTCCGCTGCGCAATGGAAATGGAAATAACAGAGGGAGTCGGATGAATTATACTGCAGATCGACCAAACCCATTTGCTGCGCATTTGGACCCTGCTTTTGCCCCTCCCTCCCGAGCGTCCGACGTCCAGAATCCTTCCCAAGGGTGGGCAACGCTTCCTGGTACCTATCCCTTCGGCCAACCTGCTGCGCCTCGTGAGAGCGGTTCTCAATCATATCGTCCGTATTACCCTTCCGGCCCTCCGCCACCACAAGATTACCAGAATAGAAGCTCTCAGAGCCAAAGCGGTCAGTACTTTTATTCTCAACCGAGTCACCATGGTTACTCCAACCATTACTCCTATCAAAATCATCGCGCTCAGTACGAAGACCCACCACCCGGGCCTATCGGCTATGATAGTGAACGCAGGGAACGCAGCAACAATCGTGGCGGGTATCCTGGCCTACCCCAACACGGCCACGATGGCTATACCTCCCGGCGCAATGACGGATATGGTCGATATTGAGTTTTCATTATCTTTGTACGGTGTTCGAACGAGTCGAATGATGAAATTGTTATATAAGTTCTTTGTACTCTGTTTCTGTAGTAATCTATTCTATGAAAAATAAACTCTTCTTGCTCTTTTCTCGATCGATGCGTATGGTACGGTTATTCATACGGAGTGCATGTAACACCTCACTATTTGTGTTCTTTGTGTACCGGCATTAGTCATCAATTTTATTGATTCCGTTGTCTTATCTCAGAGTCTCAGACTACAGTATAGATTCTATAGATTTGATTAGGTGTATATGAATGATTTCGATGATCGCGTTGGCGTTAGTAATCAATTAAGTTTAGTGTTCCGTGTTAGTCTCAGTGCCTCAGACCCTA
>NPHW01004068.1:0-10584 GCA_002240705.1 Elaphomyces granulatus
AGTGGCTTAGCCACAAGTGGAGGGGCGGACATTCGTTGGAGCCCCATACAAAATGTACCTTGTAATATTCTCAATATCTACGTACCCAATTGGTATAATTAAAATTTGTGAATGTAGAACGATTCATTGCATACTGTTGCCTTGTTCCACATTCATATTTATTAAAACTTATGTTGTTGGTGCCAAGAAATAGGAGCTGGAGTTTTGAGGTTTTCGTGTTCTTGAATACCCTGGTTAAAGACTTCCGCAACTGTAGCCAGGTACTTTAGTTCACGTCCCAGCGCGTACATATGATAGATACTACTGTTCTTCCTCATCTCTGTTTCTTCCTTTCTTAAGCCGACGGCCTTCGCCTTGATCCTCTGAGCCCCAGGCGATGGCCTTGGGCTGTCATTCCATTCAAGTTGGTACAGCTCTCTTCTCTGGGGCGTTTAGCGAGGTTGGGTTACCTCAGTCTTCGGTCCGGGGTGTGATCGGGTTTCAAATTTGTGAGGGAAAGGTTTGAATGTACGACAGAGATAAATGAATGAGGGGGAAAGCGTCTGCCGCTGAGAAACAGATGCTGAGGGAAGGTGAGATCCCCCGAAGCAATCGAAGTTTCTCTTCTTAACTATTTCCCGCTGTACCACAGAAAGGAGTCGCAGCGATTGACCTGTACTGTGTACAGCCTTCATCCAATACGTCTCGATCATCTCCGAATTTGAAAGGTTTAACGGCCTGATGCACCTTCCATGATATCATGGATCTACGCATGGGAGCGTGTTGTGGTGCTCGCCCACAAGTAGAGGCTAGTGTTAGGCATCCACGATAGGATAAATCCCTCAGACATGGTGGATGAGCACCTACGTGGAGCTCTGAGGCTCGCGAAGTCTACCAATTAGCCCACCGCTGCATGAAGTGGAATAGAGGATGCGGAAAAGGTCATGAGGAAAGAACCACTGTCCGCAAAGAAGCACATCCGGTTCCCAATATACGACGACTCGCGCCCCTTGACTGTTAATTCCTTTCCTTCCCACGACCTTGCAGCTGCTACGCTCCTACCCTGGCGACTTGCCGGATACTCTCTATGGGGTCCTCCAGTACTTTATGGGGCGCTTGTTGGTTACGACGGCCCTGCCCAAAGGATCCTATCAAAAAACCTCTCGGTTGGTAGTTGGAGGACATACCTACAGCTTCTCGCAGACTTGGCGATGCGCCGCATAGCCAAGTTGCCAACCACCTGGGCTTGGTGATGGCAGCTTGCGCGGGATCCATGACATCTCCTACCCCCAGCATTCATCAGTGAATGCCCATATCGACCCCGACTTTGCGACCTTAAGCTGCACTCGGATAGAAGACATCCTCCGAGATGTCATTGAGGCCGGCATTGTGTTATCCTTAAGAGGGATTCAAGTATGCCTTTCTTAGCTCCCCCGTAGCATCTCAGGCACAATGGTTGCTTGGGTTCCAAAGGTCAGCTCTACAGGTGCGTGCCCTTCGGTCTCACCACGGCCCCTTTCATCTTCAACCTGTTTGCCGAGGGCTTCCACTAAACCCTCCAAGCATGGCTCTAGGACCCCATGAGTATCCCGACAACTTCATTTTGGTCGTTCTAAATCCCCCCTCTCTCGACACTACGATCAAACCTATGATGGCCGACACGTCGAGGTCACCGACCTGTTGGGCATCCTGTGTGAGGATTCTAAAGACATTTACGGGACAGTCCTCCCATACTCGGCTATGACTCCGAATGAGATTGACACCAATATGTTCACCTTTAAGGGTCCGGACGACAAACTGGTCGAAGCCCGGATGCCGTCGCCCAAGCTCTCTTAGAGGCCTCACTCAGCCTTTCCGAAGCCAATCGCTGGCTGGTTTTCTCGGTTTTTCAGTTTTGTGCCCCAGCCGTCCAACTAGGTAGAGTTTTCTTCCGTCTTTGTGGTCCTTGGTCGCGGCGGTTCCCTCAAATCCGAAAAGGCGAATTCCTGCTGATCCGCATCGGGATCTTCTTTGGTCCTCCCTGTCTGGAATGGCGTACGTTTCTTCGACACCTCTTTCTTCGACACCTCGTATCGCAAGACCTTTTGCCTCTGCACAGACGCATCCGGCATAGCCGTTGGCGGGTATTACATGCCTGGCATGGCGCTGGCCCTGGTGATGTCCCGTTGCTCAACGCCCTTGCGGTTCCTCTCTCCCGCTCTCCACAACCCACAGCACCCTTTGACATCAACGTCTTTAAGATGGAGGCGATAAATGTTGCCTTGCAGACCTAAGACCTCGGAGCTGGGTTTGATCAAACAGACGCCTAGAAGCCCCCTTTACGGTGGGCTCTCTGCTCCTTGTCACCCTTGTTTCATGCCTGGGTAGACAGCCGGGCTGAGCAGGCTAACCTCAAACTCTCCCATGACACGCTGTACTTCCTTTGGAATGGGCTATCACTCGAAAGAGCCGGATACGGCTCTGCTATCAAGCCGTACGAGCTCTATTGCAGACAGCCCTTCGCCTTAGTGCAGTCACAGGCAGGGCGACTGGCAGACCATTAGTGCAGTACCAGTTCGAGGTCAAGCCGGAGACAATTGCCTAGATGCTCTCGACCCTTCGCTCAGTCCATGTCGATTCCAATTCCGTTTAAATCACCATGGCTGAAGAGATTACTTGATGGGATTAGGCGTTGTCAGCTAGACGCCGAGGTCCATAAGGCCGAGCCGATGTCTCGCCGGACCTTGTTTTAGCTTGCCGAGATCGATACCGGCTCAATCGCTGACCTCAAGTCGCCTGGGCAGGCTTCCTGCGATGCGACGAGTTCACCTATTCGGCCAAGACCACCCCGGGAGCCGCAATTTGTGAATACTCATCTTACCCGCTTGGGCGTTACTTTTGACGAGGCCTTCGGATACGCCATTATTCGTCTCAAGCGCAGCAAGGCTGACTACGACCATTAGTAAAGGAGTCGAGATAGTATTTGCGGCCTCCTGGGATCAGGTCTCCCCAGTATCCACGCTAGGGGAACACTTTTCGGAGAGACACGCAGCCTCCCTCAGCGTCTCTCTTTCGGTCCGGGGCGGGGTCCCCATTTGACTGCAGTTGCTTGATAGATGCGCAGGCGTCTGCGTATTGTCGGCGCAGACCTCTACTCGGGCACGGCTTCCGCAGGGGAGCAGCCCAACATGTGGCCCTGGACGAAGACATCCAACGTCTGGGCCGGTGGTCTTCGGACGCGTTCAAGCTCTATTTCAACCCAAGCTTGGCTCACGGTTTCAATTTAAAGAAACGTTTCCTTGCGGGAATGGCCCCGTCATTCCACATCCGTTCCGACATCCCTCTCGACGGGAGTCGCCCTCGGCCTGCCTGTCCGCAGCCCGATAACGGCGGCCCGGGACCTACACTCTAAATCTCCTCCTCCGCCCGAGTCCGCCGCACTGTTACCCCCTTTTTTTTGCTATGAACCCCACAGCCCTCTGCCATCCGGTCCACGGCCCTTCGCCGTCTAGCCCTTTGCCAAAGTATATAGAGCCCCTTAAATGGGTGCGATGGCCCTCTACCATATCTACTTTTTTTTTCCCCCTTTTTTTTCCCAACTCCTATACTCCCTGACCCAGCTTCACTGGCACCCTGAATTGATGTTGCCAGCAACGTAGTCGCAAGCCAACTACGTCAGCCTAGGACTCACTTCGTAAGCCGCAACATCAAGTCAGGTGATAGCTAGTCTACCAATCCATGTTATTATCTTCTCTTCCTATGATATTCATTCATTCTCAAGGATGAACCACATAAAAGAGCCTAGTATGATAGCGGTATAATACTAGCCAAACCCTCCAACCAGACACAGCAGTCCTCTCTCAATTCAGTATAACTGTGAAGAATTCGAAGCTGCAAGCAAGTCTTTAGTTGTCCAGAGATTGGAGTTGAACTTAGAATCTCGACCTAGCTCATGACCATTGGCAGTCATTATTCTATGATACATGTAGACCTTCAAATTTTTAAGATTCGGGTTATGTAGGGTCGGAGGCACTGAGACTTATGATTCAGGTTTGCTTTTAGGCAACTAATTACTAGTATGTACTAAGGACTCGAGAGATGATATAACTATGTAGTCTAGTTTACTCCGCGACCCACCCGTGCTTAAATGTACAAGATTTCAAATTTCATTACCTATCAGGGAATTGAATTATTATTAGGTAGTTACAAACTTATTATAGCATTACTCAAGTTAATATGATACCACTTGATCGCTACATAATGTACGGAATGTTGCCAAGTTTTCATCAGTCTGCAATCGCCTTTTCCGAGCCTGTTTCTGTCTTGCTGCTGTTGTTGCGTTTCCTTTACCTCATAAACCAGACGCCGTTTGAAGAAGTCTGATCCATGAGATAACCGTTTCCCTCGTTGTTTTCTTTCACACTCCCTACTATGGTAATCCATCGACTCTAAGAAGGCCATCTTTCATTTCCAGAATTGTCGCCTTCTTCTCTTGTTTCCATGACAGTACATGTTACGAAATACCTCATTCTCCCTCTTCCGGGCGTCTATCCTTTCTTAGATCTTCTCCGCTTAATTCCACCCTATGCCTTTCACGTATAAGTGGTGCTGTTTCTAAGCAGCCCGGCATTTTTGCGCTCTTGAAGCACCCTTCCGAGCAATCGCACAAGGCCAAAAAATAATTATACCCTTACATTTACACTATGAGCACAACAGGGGCCTTCTTCGACTCAACTGCAGGCCCTGAGGTACATACGTGAGTGTAACGAGTAGTAGTAACTGCCGAAGCCCATCTTCAACGGCCCTGCTGAAGAAGATGTCGACATGGAAGGTGTATCACCGACGTACTTCACGGAATTATGGAGAGCAGCCAGTGTCCCAGTTGCTTCCTCTCAACAAGCTTATTGCCCTGTGCACTTTGATATCTTATGGTCGAAATCAACTACTGATTCTACGAACGTCAATTCAAAGACGCCGTATCTCGACGCGGTGATCATGGAGATCAACAGATTGCATCTAACGGTCCACACCACCGTCAGAGACTCAGAGCCATCAATCACGAAACCACGCTCGCCTCCAGCAAGAAGCCAGTTATTCTGAAGCCTGGCGTGTTGATTCAGCTTTCTTTTTTGCATTTACACACTTCGCCAAAATTCTGGGGGTCCAATGCAGGGAAATTCGTTCCGGGGAGGTTTCTTGGGGGGCACAAGGGGATCCAACCTCTGATGTCATTCGGATACGGACCACGCAACTCTGTAAGTCTTCATCATGGTTCTCCTGATGAGGAAAAAAAAGTTTACCTAGATATCATTAGGTTGGATACAAATTTGCTATTCTTGCAGTTAAAGTGTATCTTATAACGCTACTTAAAACGTCCCAAATGGACGTCAAGGCCCATGACCATGAAATGAAACTCAGCACGCTGCTCGAACCCACGAAACCAGTGGCCAGACTTTGATACAGGAGCATGGGATAGAATGCAATAGAGAATAGAGTAAAGTCTGGTTTTAACGTACGCGTCCGTGGCGCTTCCAAACGTTATATAGATGTTGGCAGCAGTGAGAGCCTGGAGAGGAAACGGAGCACATAATGATTACCCGCACATTCAAGGATTCTTCAAACATGAGAAAAGCGGTAAGCTAGACGGTGAAATTTTGATGGTAAAAAATAAATTGTAAAAAGCGGTGAGGCAGACGGTGAGATTGTGATTGCAGAAAAGTCACTGAAGCGGTCACGGCCGCAGTGTTCTGCCATCCACCATTCACCGCTCCGAAAAAGCGGTGACACCGACACTATCTCACGCAAGATGCTGGTAACAATCATCATACGTGACTCTATCTTCGCGGAGATGATTGAGAGAATCTCTTAACATCTACATATATAGCTCAATTGTCAGCGACTACGTCGTTCAAGCACTTTACGTGCAACAGATGTAGGTTAGCAGTCAACATGCCCACGAGCAATATTTCCATGCCATGTTAATAATAATAATTATGGAGTAAGAAGAATTTATGTACATAGGTAAATGGAATGCTTTGCGTCCCCAACTTCCAAGTTGAAGTTCCCATCAAAAAGTTGAAATAACAAACCCCCTTTTGCCTCCGTCTATACATATTATAGTAACATATAATATTAACGCCGCTATGACAGTGAATCTGATTTGCACCCAATCACTCACTTTCTACCTAGGCCCGACAGACCGAGTTCGAAATCGGCGGTATCATACCTCTATGGCTAGATAGTAGACGCCTCAATATTCACTAGGGTGACCGGGGATCCGGACTACGCTGAGAAGCTCGAGAAACTGGCACCGAGAGCTCACATCGGCTACCTGGTCAGTTCCGAATCTACAAACATCTCCCTGGTGTGGATACGCTACAAGACAAACTGTACTCTACAAGACAAAGCTGTACCGGGGCCCGAACAAATATGGGAATTTGTATAACTATTTCCTTTGCAAATAAGAGTGCAACTATGCTGGCCAAAAGCAATGATGTGCCTGTGACCTCGCTACCTTTTCCAAAAAAACAAAAACTCAAACACGAGACCGAAGAGCTAGAATTGCAAGTGATGGAGCCTCCTTCAGATCTGACAGGTAACTAGAATATAGCCTGAGAGATATCGATGAGGATTGAGGATTCAGGGGTTAGATACAAATTCGCTAAAAGGGAGAGAGGAGATGAAGAAAAAAAGGGAAACAGCTTAACAAGTCATATCAGGGTAAAAGAAGAAGAGTCAGGACATTAACATATGAGTAACTCGTAAAATTTTTAATTAGTGCCAAGAGCGTCACTTATAGTACACCTCCGCCACCCCATTCTCTTGCAACTGAGATTGGCGTTTTGCCATTGTGGTGCACATGTACTCACCCATATATATCCTGGGAATTGACATCAACCGCACCGGTTGCTAGAAGAGCTTCAACCACAGCTGCGTGCTCTCCTGCAGCTGCATGCCACAATACGGATATTCTTGAGGTCGAGGGCCACGCCTTCCTATAGAAATCGCTGGACATCGTCCAGGCACCCACCTTTGGCGGCATTGTAGAACTGTGCAACCCTGATCCAAGTTGTCATGTCCTCGAATTTATATCGACTGTAAAGAAGATCCAGCACGCGTTCTTGGCCCCACAAGTAGCTGCCACTTTGACCAGGTCGGCATTTATGAGCATGCTGGTAATATGCGGCTTATTAGCGCATTGCTTAAGAAGTAGCGAGACCACCTTGTGGCCACTCCATTCGTTCCCTGCTGCGGCTTTGACTACCTCTTCTGTGACCGGGATGTTGTCTCCTCTTCGGTTGAGTAGTAGTGTCATTACTTTATTTTCAGATCTCCAATTTCCTGCTGCTGCTGCTTTGACCACCTCTTCTGTGATCGGGATGTTGTCTCCTCTTCGTAGTGTCAATACTGTATCTCCGGACGGATTTTATGCTACTGCCTTGACCACTTCCTCTGTAATCACGATGTCATCTCCTCTTCGGTCGAGTAGTAGTGTCATTAGTTTTTCACTTCGTGCTGCTATCTTGACCACCTTTTCTGTGATCTGAACCTTGCTCCTTGGACCACCTCTTCTTCTGGAATCTGCAAATTGCCGTTTATCCGATCCAACAGATCTTCCATAATCTCCGGTTCCCATTCGCTTATTTTGTGTTGATCTATGTAAGTTGACGCTAAGTAGGCTATGCTTCTAAACGTATTTGTCCCTTGCAACTTTTTTCCTCTTTACTTTTAAAAACAACTTTTCCCCCTTTTTCCACTGCTTTTTTTCTCTGTACATATTCCCGGAGTTTTCCATATCTGCCAGTTCGTATAGATGCCTTTCCTTAGACGGCCCTTCATGGCCCTCTATTATTTGGTGCAACCTCTTTCCGAGGCCTGGAGAGCCCATCGATCGCCCCATTTCCTCCTGTGCTCTAACGACGTAGATGTATTCTGGAAAATGACAGTCACATGCTGTCTGTCATACCGAGTACTGTCATTTCCCACCGAGAACACCCGGCCGAGAATACAGCCCTTGCTCTTATCTCTCTTTCATTCCAAGAGAAGGAATTCGACAAGCTGCCGCAAAGTTTCTCTCCAGGTAACTTGATAGTTGGGCAATAAACCAGCGGCGCTGGGACCTTCAAGGCTCATGCCGAGCAACGCATAAATCTTGTCGTGGCGCTTTGTAGCCTCGCGAGTATAGTACATATCTACCAGCTCGCCGAGAGAGAGTCTTGGAGTGGTCATTGCATATCTAGGCCGGAATATTGCCCCTTGTAGCAGGTAGGTTATTGAACCTGAATCAGCTTTATAGGGAAGCTTCAATTTGCTAAGACCGAAGCAAAAGGCGTATCCGTCCATCTCTGCAGGACCGGACATGATCAAAATGGATCGAGCTGCAGCGACTTCCTGAAGTACCTAGATCGGTGTTTTAGTGCTTTCCCGCAAAGATTGTTGAATATCTGCTCCCTTACCCAGATACGCCGAAACCATGGTCGTTCCAGTAGTTTAAGAATTTCCTCCTGGTTCGTTTCCTCCAATGAATCCGTAATCTCATATTCTGCAGCATTACGTATGTCTTCGAACGCTTGATCGCTATCGTCTGTCCCCCCTCCAAGCCAAATAATTACACGGCTTGCCTGGCCGTAGATCTTCGTCATATTCTGAATCCGGTGTGCTTTCTCTTGATCATCTGCCTGGTTGATGCAAACAGCATCTACCTATACGATTCGTTCGAAAGAGTGATTTCGAAGGCGTAGTAGCGCCGCGTGAAGATTTTTTGTGACTTTGAAGCAATGCTCGCCTATCAAAATAGGCACTGTCTCGTCTGGATTACCCCATACGTAGGATAAAGCCTCGTACAAGTGAGTCCCTTTGCCCGATTCCAGAGTATAGTTGAAGAGTTGGCATTCGATTACAGTAGTCTCGTCTCTATTCGGCATTAGGCGAAGCAAGCGAATGCTGCCGTCTCCCGGCGAAAGTGAAGAATAGCGATATGGAATGGCCGCTGACATGAGATCCATCTTTTAACGGATGGAACAACCCGGTGTAGCTCTTTCTATGGATCAATATTAAATAAATAGCTACGAATCTATGGTGGCGAAGTAAGAAAACAATAATAGCATCGCAAATCTAGCGTGGAAAATCTGTACGAGGTAGAGTAGCGTGTGCGGGGAAATCCAAAGGTGAAAACTAGATTGGTAGTCCTCCTTAATATCTAGTTTGGATAGATCCTGGTTAATGAGCATTGAGGAGACATCCCGATCGAAGAGGAGACGAGATCCCAATTACAGAAAAGGTGTGTCAAGGCAGCGGCAACAAATGAACAAGGGACCGCATCTGCGCCACGAGGATAAAGACAGCATCTCATTGCAAGAGAATATGATCACACTATAAAAATATTGCCGTAGTAAAAGGCCTCCTCTTGGCTCTAATCAACCGACATTGGAAATTTTCGATGTTAGAAGTTACTTATACATTGTTAAAGTCGTCACCCTTCATTTTTTATCCTGATTTGACTTATAAGCTGTTTCCCTCTTTCCCTTCATCTCCCCCATCTCTCCATTTTAGCGAAGTTATGTATCTAACCACTGAATCCTCAATCCTCACCGATATCTCTGTAGTTACCTGTCAGATCTGAAGAAAGCTCCGTCGCTTGCACGAGCTTATGTTTTAGAAAAAGGTAGCGAGATGGCAAATCATTGCCTTTTTACTCTTAAAGTTATACATATGGAAATAGTTATACAAATCCCCATATCCACACTTGGGAGATGTTTGAGCTCTCGGCGCTGAGCTTCTCAGGTAGTCCTACCTAACGGACTCCCCGGTTGACATTATCAGTGCGCAACACTTGGAATAGGTAGGCCCTCACATCGGCTCTTCAGAGACCCTCTTTAACCCCAGTGAATATCGAGGCATGCCTCCGTAGATACGATTTGAGTGATTGGGTGCAAATCAGATTCACTGTCATAGCGGTGTTAATATACCTAAGCGGTAGGAAAAAGGGGTTTTGTCATTTGACTCATTTCAACTGTTTGATGGGAGCGCAAAATCAGTTCTTGTTACTCCATAATAATATTTTTATTATCGAAATATTGCTGGTAGAGCAACATCTATTGCGTAAAGTGGTGGAACGAACAACATTATGTGATGATTGAATTGGTTGAGCTGGATGTCATTTGGATTCGGCGGCGCAACCTTCGGTTCAGTGAATCATCTCTGCGAAGATAAAGTCAGGTATGATTATTTGGCGAGCGCAGTAGTCCCTGACGAAATATGTCGTCCCCTCTTCGATCGAGTAGTAGTGTCATTATTTCATCTCCAGACAACCCATTTCCTACTACTGCCTTGATATCGTCTCCTCTTCGATCGAGTAGCAGTGTCATTACTTCATCTCCAGACAACTCATTTCCTACTGCTGCCTTGACCACCTCTTCTGTGATCAGGATGTCGTCTCCTTTTCGATCGAGTAGCAGTGTCATTACTTCTTCTCCAGACAACTCATTTCCTACTGCTGCCTTGACCACCTCTTCTGTGATCAGGATGTCATCTCCTCTCCGATCAAGTAGCAGTGTCATTACTTCACCTCCAGACAACTCATTTCCTACTGCCGCCTTGACTACCTCTTCTGTGATCAGGATGTCG
>NPHW01004071.1:0-26122 GCA_002240705.1 Elaphomyces granulatus
TAGCTAATATGCCAATTTTTAGAGAGAAGGCGACCTACTGGTGCCTCGTTTATTGGCTGTCCATGCTCCTGTCCATGCTACAGTCCGTGTACCTGAGGCTGGACTCTGGAGAAGGCCGCACCCCATCAAAAACAAGAGTGCCGAAGAACCTCCATCATAACAGCACATCTTTTAGTTACTTGTCTTCCAACGCTTGATGTGGAGGACAAAGACGTTCGTTTCATGGAAAACTCTTCTCTCGATCAATACGGATCCACCGTAGGCACTAATGGAGTTGGGTGGTCCCTGAATAACCAGTTCGTGCACGCTAAGATTTGAGGCCGGCCATTGCCCATTGGCATGGTAATAAATGTGTTGGCCCACTGGCCAGCATATGGAAAATGACTTGCACGGACTGGTCGCAAGGCCAAAGAAAGCATCTCGAGCCCAACCCGAGCCAACAAGCATCCCGATTTCAGGAAGGTATTTCTTTTCTGTTTTTTTTTTACTCCTTTCGGTTCATACATGGAATGAATATTGAGGGGTCTAGACTCTAAAGGGTTCGTAATCTTTGCTCTTTGTTCACCACTCAACGCTTCATCTCCTGCGAAACATGGACAAGCAGACGATTGGATCTTGTCGATCGACGATTGCTGACCGAAGACCACGAAAGACCAACCTTGAAGTCAAGGAAGCAATTTGGTACATACATGAAAATCGAGGGCCTAGTACGTTCGCGGTCATTATTTTTTGCTTTGTTCACCACTCTAATGCTGTTATATAGAACTCCCATTGGCAGGGTCCACGCCTAAAACGCTGGACGGTATACCACGATAGTAGCAATCGACCAGTCCCATGCGACCTATTTAGTGCCCCCCTTTCTGCAGGAGACAAATGCCCCATTCTTGTCTCAGGCCTGCTGTGGGACTCTTGTGGTTGCGGATGGAGGCTCCCTGCCAACTCACATTCTCGACTGGAGGCTCAACCGCTGGGGTGCGGTACTTCCGATTAGACCCACCGTCGACCGTGACAACACTACAGAAAGTTGAGAAAGTCGAAGTTAAAGAAGCAATCGATGAATGAAAATCGACGGTATAGAGGTTTGTAGTTAACATCTGTGTTCACTGGGCATATTACTCATGGCTGAAGTATTTAAGTTCTCAGAAATCCCTTGTTACTTCATCCCGAATCAGAATGATGGCATCATGGACCAAGTTCTGTGGTGAAGATGGGAGTCAGCATGATCCCAATCACTTCGAATGTCCCAGTTGTGGGGCTTTAAACCCTCGTGCAGCAGTTGCTGCTCCTCGTCCTCCTCCAGGTCCGTGTCCAGGTCCTGGCCCTCCTTCTGATCCTAAGAAACGCATTTCTTTCCTTGGGACGGTTGCTGGAGCGGTTGTGCGCCTTCTTGCTCAGGCCAATTTCCAACTAATGGAGACAAGATATTATTCTTAATTTGCAATTGCAAGACAAATCGGATTTCCTAATACTATTGGTGGTGACATTGTCACCATATTACCCCCGGATAGAGCAGGCCGACGTCAACGAGGGCTTGTATGGCTTTTCTTTATGTAATATCATATAGTTTGTTGCTTTATATTATAGTATCCTGTGCTCGGCATACTATTGGATTTTTACTTTCTCGAAGGGATGGCACGCCGCTTTACTGCATGGACAAAGGAGAGCTAGCGGATGGCGAAGAAAAGACTATAGGTCAAATGATGCAGCAGACGAACGTGTTATCGATGAGCTCCTGGAGGCCAATGGCAGAAATGGGCTTTTGAAGCCGTCGGGTGCGGAGGGAAACAAATCAGAAAGGATTGTTTGTACAGTATGTACCTATAAGGAGAATAAATGTATATTATTAACTAGTACTACATACTGTATGAATTTAAATTCAGTTATAACTTTTACATATGTATGTATTATCTCATCACACTCTGACAAAAATGCATCCACAAATAATACCTACAGTAGTATCATTAGTTGTCATTACTTTTTTTGCTAGCTACTAGTTACATAGGTTTAAGTAAATAGTGTCACCGTACGGCATACCGTAACTATTTGCCAACCAGTCCAGATGTAGCTATCACCCTGATTCTTCAACGTCTCTTTTGATGTCTCATACCATGACTATCATACATATAACTTATTATAAAGCACTTGCATGCTCAGAAAATCCCTAGTCGTTCACGTCAACAAAAGTGGAGATCTCCCACCAGTTTGCGCGTTTTCCGCGAGAACTGAGCTCTTCTCCGTCGTCCTCAGCCTATGACCACAGCTATCATATCATAAGAAGAGAAAAGATCAGATGGCACTGAAGAATTATCAGTGCGCTGGACAACGAATCCATCTATTTCATCTTGTTGAAACTTGACAATGGATTCGCCCACCATTAGGTAGTACATAGGGATGGACGACGACTGATTCGACGCAAGGGATCCTCAGACGACCCAATGCCAGCCAGCGCAGCAAGGCTGAACGCACTCGCTCGAGCCTTTCTTACCTCAGAGCATGCATGCCTGTCCCCACCGTGCAGCTCTCCTATCATATGATAAAGCAGGATTTGTTATTGTCTTGCTTTTGGAGGGCATTGGGAAACTCCACTACGAAGAACGAGGTTACGAGATAGATGACTACGTATTGCAGCAGAAAGGCAGAAAGCAAAGGCTTTATAGAAGCTCCAAGAGAAGTCTTTTGTATCATATCATATACATGAGAAGATACCCCTCTCTCTCCGACCCCAACCTGGATGGCCAAGAACGGAGAACAGAGGAGACATCTAGACATCTTTCTATATACATACCTCCACTATGTATATTGGGGAGTATATGTACGTGTCTAACCCCCTTTTATCATAGGGAAGATATATTTACTCTAGTCTTCTTCGCCCTAAACTCACTGGTGCGACGAGAAGGCGTCTGCATCCGCGACCTCAGGCAAGTTGATCACCGTTGTTGGACAAGCTTAAGGGGGCCAATTCAAATCCCTCCTTTTCTATTTGGGGTGCATGGCTCAAAATTCAGCCCAGTTTATTAACCTAATAAACTTTATCATACACCAGACAAATACATACCAGTCCTGTCTCAGCAGACCAAAAGAGGGCTTTCCCCACGATCTATTTATTATCCCTGGCGTTGGTTGGGGAACACCCCTCGTTCGTCAAATGCAAGCCCCATTACAACACTGTCAAGACTCACAGGATCGGGAATGGTTTGTTAAGCTGTCGGTGTGTTTAGAGAACGCTTCAAGGCGTTTGAGGGTTTCCCCCCGGTTTCTATTTCCGGAAGTCTGCTATTCTGGGTACGTGCTCCCCTACAACCCCTTTTTTACAGTCTATGGAGATATTGACGATGTGCCTCTACATAGATAAGGACTTCCTCGACACAGTCTATTATATCCCGTGATAAAATCGGTAACCGAACCACTAATTGCCCTTTATCGATCACGATGCCGTCGCGTCACGCCCCTCGTCGTAATAAGCACCAAAGGCCGGATAGATCGAAGCTGGCCTCGGAGTCGTCGTCCCCTTCTCCTTCTTCGTCCAGGTCAGCGGTAAGCTCCGCAAGCTCGGCAAGTACCGCGATCTCCAGCGTTGGCAAATCCTCGCCCCAGCCTCGTTCGCGTGACCAGAAGGTCGATCAAGCGGTCTTACCGGGTACCTTTGACAGCTCCACGTCGGTCGTCCATGAGTCGCTCGAAGAAGCAAAGGCAGAGACTACTCCAGCCAAGCGACCGAATGTGTTCGAATATCTCGAAGACGATGAAGACTCATCAGATACCGATTCTTCGAACGACAGTTCCAATGCGCGTCGCATCTCCTCTCCAATATCCAAGCCGACCTCACCCGTTCAGGTCACGAGCTCCAATGCAGACCATGACTCTCCCAGTCGCCCTTCTGGTGTGAAGTTTGAGGCTGGCAAACCTCCTGGAGAAAGGACCCAGCACCGGGCCTCTTCTGTTACATCAAGGGAATCTACCGACTATCAACCAGCGACTCCACCGAACACACCACCGGTCGCAGCAAAAGTGCATCTGGCTGGCAGTCCAGTTGCGTCTCCCCGTCTGCGCCTTGCCGGGGCGTATGAGAGTCCCGTTCCCAGCGTGATGGGCAGCCCTATTATTGCGACAGCTGACCATCGCCGTTTCGATTATTCGATCCCTGAGAGCTACTATTTTCCTTCGCAAGAGAAGCTTTCCACGCGCGGGCAGCCTTTGCTCCAGATTTCTCCCATACATTCTACCGGATCAATTCCTTCTGAAAAGCGAAAGACGAGGAAGCACTCCAAGTCGACTAGTAGCCTGCCGTCCGTGCCGTCTGGGTATGAATATCTGGCCATGAAGCTCGATTCATCCTCCAAAGAGGATGAAGGGGCCCTACCTCCACTCTACAGAAAGTTCGAGACCGTCAACCATCGTGTTCTGCTCCACCTCCAGGACGAGATCGCGCAGTTGGAGGAAGAGTTGCATTCGTTGGACGAGTACGAAGAGAAGTATCGCATTTCTGTGGGGCGCCACGAGGGGACAAAGCCAATGCCAGCATCGAGACGCATCGACGCACGAATGCAGGCAATCTCTTCCCTGTACTACAGGCGGACAGACCTTCTCGAGAAGTTGGCCGGCAAAACCTCTCAGTACAGTAGGTAGCTATTTCATCGGTTCAATCCTTGTCGCGAGAATGGCTATTCGTGGGCTCACAGGCAACTGAAATGCAGATCACGCTCTATGCAGCTACAACAAAGTGATCCAAATGATGCCTCAAGCATCTCAGAAAGATATCACATTTTACCGTGCTTGGATGCAGCAACACTCGCCGGTTGCAAAGACCGTGTCACGGTTCCTCGATCATAACCAGGACCTGGTTTCCATCACACCGCGTCCCATTCTAAGTGGGAACACCGCTCCGATTTATTCCACCATCAGCGTCGTATCTGTTGCAATTCTGCTCCCGCTGCTTGCCTTTAGTACGATATCTGAAGTCTCTGGCCGGCTTGTGGTGGTGACCATTGTTGGGGGCGCAGCGGCTTGCCTTACTGCTCACTTCTCAACCGGCGCGGACCATTTGATTGACCCTCGAGATGGATGGAGGTGTGCCATGATGTAAGTTATGGATTTATCGGCTCTCTCCTAACATAATTACGTGACTGACTGAAGCAAAGATACTTCGGCTTCATGGCCGTTGCCGCCATGGTCATTCGGTAGAAACGATTGAATGACCTTTCAATGAAGTAACGAATTTCCTTGCTGTCACGTCATTGGTATCATTTGAGCACATTTTTTTTTCACTGCCATTTCCATATGCTCTCTCACAAATGAAGATTGTACTCTAGCAGAATGTGTGAGGAGCATTGTTATGTACTGTACATAATATCTGTTCTACGACCAAGGAGGCTTGACGTCTCGTTTTGTTTTGACTTCGCCTCTTCTTGGATTCTTTTCACATTTTTTTTTTGGGTTTAATTCAACATGGGAAAGGGACTTTTACCTGTAGGTCTTTTCTAAGAAAGCGGGAACTTGGTCTTGCTTCTATTCTTTTACATATGATATGTCGCTTGACAATGCAAAGTCCCAAAGTCCTATTATTGGGCCAACTGCGTACTGTACATACTCCATAATTACTTTTTCTTAATCTTATTAATAAATAGTGAGTCCTTATTCGTATTTCGTAGTATACATTTTTAATACCTAGGGTCCGGAATGCGACATACCTACCTATATATGTAATGATGATATATTATTATCATATATGCGACTATTATTATATATGTAGTAACAGCTGTCAGCATATGTACTAGATTATTATTGCTGTCAGCAGACTCCACAACTTCGCGAGAGAAAGCCAAAAGGAGGAACATTATTATTATTATTTATGTACAATCCATATTTTTACTATTATTTACTACTACTACTACTACTACTACTACTACATACATACATTATTACATACTACTAGTAGGGGGCTGAAAGACTTCAGGACAGACAATAATAATAATACCTCAAACTTCCAATTCTACATGAAATGATATTATATGATAGGTTGAATAGGTAATCACGATTCACGGGCTATCATACTAGCTACATGTGAATATGATACCTATTGATTATTATTTATATTATTATTTCAAATTATTATGCAGGTATGCAGTTAATGACCTTAAGGGTGCCCGATTATTATTATTTAGCCCCGGCCCACTGCCCGTCTTGAAAGTTGAACCTGGATTCGAAATAACTTACAGTAGTATGATATTAAAAGGTTCCAATTTTGATTCCGTATGATAGAGTAGAGTAGTGTATCTCTCAGAGAAAAGGAACTGACATCAGTTATGAAAAACGAAATCACTAAAAAAAGGGGAAGGCTGCTAATGTGGGTAGGGTGCTTGTAGCTTTCCCCCCTCACTCCGCTCCTTTCCTCCCAATTGCAAGATCTGGTCATCTCAATAGAAAGTAATATGTAATAATAATAATAATGGTCGTGGGATCGCATTAATTATATAGATGGGTGTGGCATTGACACGTAGAGAGAAGATAGAGAACCTTCAGTAAATACATCCCAAAAAAGAAAAAAAGACAAATATATAGGGGAAACAAAGGAAAAAAAAAAAAACAAAAAACAGATGTCGGGATGTAGGAGTACTTGAAATGTAAAAATAACGACCTAGACAAACCGGCCTAAATCGTCTTTATAAGGGAACCAAAGGGAATCACAATTGCTCTGTTCCGTATGATAGCAATAGATATTCATAGCGACAGTTAGTAGAATATCCTAGTAAATGTGCGCTATAGGTGATATATCCACTGCTAACATCACCGTTCCATCCCTGGCATTTGTCAAAAGCCGCATTGCCAAAGGCCTCAAGCCGCAGGCAATGAAAAAAAATATATCTAAAGGGAGAAGATTGACGCAGAAAAGAAACCGTCTCTAACCACCGCTCGTCCATGGCAGCACATTAAACGACCACCTAACCAGACCTGCCAATCTTTGATACCCAGCGCCGTGCCGCTAATTTAGTAAAGAGAAGAGAAAAAAAAAAATAACAAATAGAGGATAAACGGCAATTCTGAAAACTTTTCAGGGTAAGGATTAGCGTACAAACTCTTCAAAGAGGCAAGACTAGGTCCTGGCCGCAAGGAATTACTAGGAATCCATCGCAATTGGGCATCTATCGTTGACCCCCGCATTGCCCTTCGGATGTTATTGGCTTGTGCTTAAAGAAGCTAGGGTGCCGTTTTGCTTGTTCCCCGGACTAGGGCTTCTCTCTTGCGAGCCATTTGGCTCATTACTTGGACAGGGCGCTGGTGGCTGAGAGGTAGGAGGGTTAGGGGTATTAGAACTTTGTCTTTGTTGGTTGGCCGCTAGCTGTGCTTTATTTCGGTCCATTAAAGTAGCTTGCTCCGCGGCACTTCGGGCATAAGTTGCCGCAGCTGCAGAATTGGAATAATTCGATGAAGACGTTGGGGTTTGAGAGGTTGGATAATTTCCATACTGCGGCGGTTGCTGTTGATGTGGAAACAATCTCGGTGGATTGCTCGAATTTGTACTCACATAGGGGGTACGTGATTGCGGTGTTCCATATCCAGGTTGTTTTTGTGGGGAAGCGCTTCGAGCTGCGCCATAAGATGTGGGTTGCTGGTACCCTGGCTGAGCAGGACGTTGTGCGTATGGCTGTGGAGAACTTTGAGGGGTTGCATGTCCCTGTTGAGGAGTGTAGGGAGTGTAGCCGTTTTGTGTCGGCCGCTGGAACTGCTGGAGCGACCCTGCATGGTTATACTGTGAGCCGTGTTGTGCATACGGTGCTACATAACTAGGACGCTGAGATAGTGAAGTTTGTGGACGGGCTCCCGCATAATTTGGAGGGTTATTACTTGGCGTATAAGGGTTGGAGGTAGAGGAATGTCTAGCGCCATAGTATTGTTGTGTCGCTTGATAGCCGCCTGAAGGCTGCGGCGTTCTGGGGTTGGGAGTATGTAACCGTTGATTATAACCGGTGGCTGCCTGCGAAGACTGGAAACTTCCAGCCCGACCTGATGACGCGAGGTTTGGTGCCACAGTTCGAGCTGCTGGAGTGGCAACAGCGATCCTCTTTTGCTGCGCTGTGAAATCATCTTCCTCCATAGTTCCACCGTAATCGGGGCCTTCAATTATCAACCTTTGGCTGATATTCAGGGCGGCTAACTGTTCCCCGTCCAATTTCGCAACGGCATATGGGGGTAGATTGGCGACAATAGCAATCAAGCTTGCTTTCAGGGTTTCGTATAAGGTTTTCTCAGCTGAGGACGGCGTGCTGGGGGTACCAATATCCGCCGAGGACTCATTTTGAGGGCTTGGGCTAGGAATGTCGAGATTGTGGATTTGGCGATACGAATTCAAGGTTTCTAAAAGCTCCGAGATCTCGCGAAGGATGTCATCCGTGTCTTTAGAGTCAACATCTTCCAACTTGGTTGCGTCAGATATCTCTCCACTATCTCCACTAAGATCCTCGGGCTGATAGGACTTGATCGCTTCCTCGAGAACACTCTCATCGAGATCCTCGAGTAAGCCCCCAGGAAGATCTTGAGACTTCATTTCCCCACCAGTTGTCATATATTGCGATGATAATAATGCTTGGAAGCGCTTTGCGCCTCGCTTAGCCCACCAAACCATGCGTTTGGAATCCGCCTGGACAATCGATCCGGAACTGTCAAACGTTGGAGCAAAAGAGGAATATACACTTTGGAGTAAGGCAGAATGATTATCAGTGGCCAATGAAGAGTTTTCCTGCTGCTTTTGTTTGATATCATTCTCGGTGGAGTGCTGTTTTTGTCGGCGATTCCAATACGAGGGAGAGGAAGTTATTCCCCCATACTGTAACCACTGCACAGACGGTAGAGACGAAAAGCAATAGTTCCCCTTCTCCACTGGGTGGGTTCTGCCGTAAGTCGCCGCTTCAAAAGGGTCAATCCACATGTTCGAGGGATCTCCACTCCAGGAACGAGTTCGACGTGGAGGCTCTAGTTGAGGAAGAGTCGGCCGAGGCGCAAATAATTCACCGAAAGTCTTCGTCACCTTAGTCTCATTCAACACGAGGTTGACTGGAACTACTTTGGTGGCAGAAATTCCGTTAGGCAAGGCATTTTCACGTAGGGGCGCTTGTATCTCTAGGTGGTCCGGTGTATTTGACTTCAAAGGTACCTTAGTTGGCTGTTGCAAACTCGAGAATAGTTGTTTTGGATTTGAAGGGTTCCCAAATAAAGTCAGAGCCATCTTATTGTCGCGAATGCATTTACTCGAGGCATTCGGCTCAACCGAAGTATCGGTAGTTTCAGATGGCTCTGACTTGACAATCGATCCGTTATAATAGGACGATTGAAGAAGAAGAATATTCATGCGTCTCTTCAAGGCGGATATGCGACTAGTCCACTCAGATATGCGTGTCGCACCATCCTGGTCCCCATGGCGAGATTGTTGTCTATCAATGATAACACTCGAAGCTCTCTCCACATCATTAAGAAAATCCTGCATAGAGTTGTAGTGACCGGATGTGACCCGGGACTCCACGCTGGTGGTTTTATCGCTGTCATCGGCAAGTTTCGCGCGCTTTGAACGAGGCTTCGCGGGCGATGAAATTAATGACGACTTGAAAAGTTGTATGTCCTCGTCATCCCTATAACAGATCCGTTAATACATATATGCTGAGGTCGGAGAGTTTCAAAGATAGGTTGCTAACTTGGCCAGGATTTGCAATAGGTATCGAAGTGTTTGATTGAGCTCCTGTTTCTCTTGGGCTGGAACCGTAGGAGGAGCACTATCTTGACCTGGTGTCTCATCGGGACTCGACACCCGCTTTCGCTTTCCGGATATCGGCAGAGAAGGAATATCAGCAGTTGCGGGATGAAGTTCGCCGTTC
Organism: Elaphomyces granulatus; assembly: GCA_002240705.1. Taxonomy (NCBI): domain Eukaryota; kingdom Fungi; phylum Ascomycota; class Eurotiomycetes; order Eurotiales; family Elaphomycetaceae; genus Elaphomyces; species Elaphomyces granulatus. Next base: position 9,864 of record NPHW01004071.1, read on the forward strand.
GTGACAGGCATTGCGGCTGTTTCCCCCCCTTCGTCACTCGACATAGTTTGTGAACAACGCCGTTGCGAAAAATGTTCCCGGCAATGGTGGTACTGAAACTGAAGGATGACGGCACAGAAGCACCACGCACAATCTCTGATAAGCCAAAGGTGAGGATCAGTAAAGCTGGGAAAAGGATCTAGCGCGCATCTGACAATCTCGTCTTGGATGCGGCCGAAGTTGATCAGTGCCGTTCGATCTGACAGCCGATACGCTGATGCGAACCGCAACGCGAATTTATAGAGTATGACGGGAGTCGCAGCGAGGTCCACACCAACTTCAACGAACGCAGCAGCGGCAGAAGCGGAAAGACCTATCTGACCACCAGGCGCTAATGGGAATGAGAAATGAAGAATGAAAAAAAAGGAAAAGATAGAAGGGGATTACAGAGGCGTTAGTAAAGGGCAAGGTGTGTCTCAACGTAAGAAGGTTCGTTTTCTGGATCTGCGCGCCTTGCACATGACGGTGTCCGTTATGCCCGCAATCACGTGAACCTCCCCTGTTTCCCATGCTTCCCTCTCGAGTCGGCCCTGATGGGAGAAGAGAGAAGAAAAAAAGAGTATATATGAGATTGGTAGACAGATGGGATGGCCGCTTTCAAGATGCTTTCACCGAAACCTCCGCCTATTCTTGTGTTCATGTTCATGGATGTCATCGGCTCCTCATAATGGCTTGCGTCGTCTATGGACGCAGGCCAGTACCTCTGTGACCCTGCGTTCCTGTGGTGGTCGCCCGTACAAGGTCGGCATCATGAAAACTATGATGGTCCTTGGATTTCACTAACAGCTTCGACAGGATGTGTGGGCTCTTTCAGCCGGTGTGGAATACCCATATGAAAGTGTTTTTCGTTTTCGCTTCAGACAGCCATTGTCATCGTTGCATCCTGATGAGGCTGGTTCGCAACATGGCCCGCCGGGTGATTGCGAGCAGACTGCGCTAAAGGATCCTGTCTACTCTGATCTTTGGTGGAGAACCCTGCGCAGAAAACACCCGCTCAACCACAATTTTGTCCACAGACAAGCTAGCCGCCAAAGGCAAACCGCTAATTCGAAGGACAAGAACAGACGGGATAAGCCACATCACTTCAAAATTCCGAAATCTAACCATAACCTTATATCACTACATGATGAATCAACTTTCTATAGAGCCGATGGCAAAGGAGCTTTTCGGGCAGTGCGGAAGCACGGCCACCTGGAAAGCCATACAAAAATCGACAAAATCCCACTCCGAACGCCTTCTGAATATTTGATACCTGCGCTTTACAAATCTGGCTCTGGGCTTAAGGTACCGCGACCTGCAGAGGGGACGGTTGACCTCTCATTTGCGTCCCCAGATAAGCCAGCTGTCTCATCTTCAGTTCCGATAGCACGGATAAGGCCGCAGGTTCCGCTTAGGCTATGTATGCAAAGGATCCTGGCTGATTACTTCAATTTTGTGGATGCCCCTCTCGAGGAAGCTCTTGCTCACGGTGATGTCGGCTCTTCGCCCGCCTTGGATGCAGCTCTGAAGAGGGTTTTCAGCAAGATACATCTTGAATACCTACGTGGACGGGGGTATTCTGTAGAAGATGTAATCTCATGGGCTTGGGTCCTTAGGAGCAAGAATTCTTATCAGGCTGCCCTAAGACTTTTGGTGCTTGATGAAGATCAGAGACTACGAAACAAAAGCGTAACCAGCCAGGTTCCTCCGTTTATCGTGCTGCTCCTCTTGCGCCAGGAGCATCTAGGTAAGGCAACCTTCCGGCTATTGTTGTCGTATACTCTGCATCTCTTGAATGATACACCATTTCCAACTGTTGAATCAATGATGGGACTGGTTCTTAAAGACATGAATCTTGATCTTCCGTCAGCGCCTCAGGGCACCAAGCCACGAATCGAACCTAACATGGGCATGACATTTATTGTTCGTCTACTTCGCCATGCCCGAAATGTATGGCCGCAGACACAGCTTACGATATCACGTTCGTCTGCTTCGTTTTTAGCCCGATTAAGCGCGGTGCGTAGTGAAAAAGTCATCCGTGCTCTGAGAATCAATCAATTCCAAACTCGGAAGTTCAACGCCTGTCTCCGTCTTCTTTCTCTGCCGTCAAAATACAGCCCGTTTGTTTCGATTTCAATACAGCAGCGAGCCCAGTTCGAGTTACTCAAGGTCATGGCAGCTCACCGTCCTGTCCTTCCGGTGACCCGGGAGGGTTATCAAGCAATCGCTAAGGTGCAACTCGCTCATAAAAAGACATTAGCTGAAAGGAAGTGGGCCGATTATAAAGCAGCGTCTTGGCCCCCTTGGAAGAGAGAGAAGCTCGGTATTGACTTCCAAAGGGGGGACGAAGGGATGCACAGCCGTGTCATGCATGTTATTTCTCAGATGAGAGAAGCAGGATATCCCCTCACTGTTTGGGAAGAGGTGGCTAGCATCCTAGCTGGTTGGGATACTGATCGAAGCCCAACGATTCAGACAAGGGCCTTGGTTGCGCGTCCACGGACCTTGTCACAGCCCGCCAAAAGTCTACCTAATCATCCCGAGATCTGGGCAGCCCGCATTCGTTCTACTAGGACATTGCGGGAAGCATGGGCTTGCTTTCTGTCGTACCAAGATCAAGGTCATCCTCCTCGCATGATTATCTACTTTGCCATGGCAGAGAAACTGGTTTACCGTAAAAAGGCGATTGAGATCAAGCTTGATAAAGGAAGCCTTGCTCTACCTGGCGATGGCCTCGAGGTATTTCCGGAACCTATCTCTGCTCGCGACGTTATGTACGTGCGCATTGATCCTCCAGCTCTAGACGACCTTGTCAAGGAGATGCTTTCCCATGGCATCAGACCTGCCGGACGCTTTTTGGCTCTCCTTTTGCAGTCTGCCACGACATTTCATTCCGGTTTAGGCTACCTTCTTTGTAGTAACCTGACCAACCAGCATCTGAAAGCCTTATGCATCGTGGGATCCCAACCCGACCATCTTCAAACCCAGATTGCTATTGACAACTTGCCAGATTATCTTTTCTTGGCTTTTATCCGATTTCTTTGCAAGTTCTCCAATTTTGACCAGCTTCATCACGCCGGCCACAATCTTCGCATAGCAGATTTATTTCCAATTATTATGTACAATAATGGTACTCCATTGTCTGTCTCTACTCTGTTCTCATACGGCCACGCGCTTGGAGAAAATGGCCATATGCATCACCCGAAGACCCTGGCACATGCATTTTACTTGATCGGAAGACGGAAATCGAAATATTCACCACCCTGGCTTGCACTGCTCGCAGCTCTTGCTTCCGAGAGACTTGCTGTATATACACCTAAGTTGCGACGTGGCGTGCAGCTCATCCTTGCCTGGCAGGAGATCGTTCAGGTAATTACACGGATGAAGGAGATGGACATTGAACCTGGTATGGCTAGTTTTAAGATCCTTTGTGAAGCATTTACCAGAGTTATTAACGCTGGTACCCACGATCCCGTTGCCGTCCTGGAAGGACTGCACATGGCTAGGGATGCTTTGCAGCACGGAGGAGAATCTCCAGAATTGGTCTGTCAGACATTCGAACAGATGGCACATGACGGACTTATTATCCTGAAATCTACCTTCGATGCGTTAGTCTTTCCAAGCTCTAAAATGGCGATAGAAAGTGGCATCATTCCCAGCCGACCTTTCCCCTTCCCTATGCTTGAAGTTCCATCACCCTCGGTTTTGCATGCCTTTGTCAGGGCCCTTGGCATGGCTGAGGACTATAATGGGCTTCTAAGCCTTCTGAGGTGGATGAGTAGATATGCCATCCCTTTGAGTGAGCTGGCTGATGACCTCCTGAATGGCAAGAAGATAATGCGTCGAACGATAGTGGCATTCCGAGCATTCCTCGAGGTCTCTCAGGAAATTGTGCCTTCAACTCCCAACAATTGGATCCTTCAGTCTGGACTTACCCAATCTGGGACCGGCACTAAGAAGCCACAGTGTATGGACGAAGGCTCTAACCCGGCGCCCTCTGATTCCTACCTAGCAGAGGCATACAATATTATTGAAGAAACAGAACTTTGGGGCTCTTGGCCTTCGGATGAGGAAGTTCAAGATTATCTTACATGGAGTCAACTAGACGAGGAGATAAGGGAGGAAATGAATGTGTTATAGAAGTCATTACTACCTTCGATTATGTTTCTTTTTCCCATTCTCTTTAGGGAATCAATATGGCTATTTCGTAGTTGTATTAATCTATGATAAAGAGAAAAAAATCGTTCAGCCACTCAGGAGGCATGCATAGACGCCCCGAGCTATGAATCATTATAGCAGCTCCTTTTCTCGCAAATATTAACAGGCAAAACGGCGACTTCAGTGACTTCACAATTTAATTTTTCATCTTTTCTTTCTTTTGTTCCAAAAAAGTACTAGTAGTATTCAGATATTTAAATCTAGGCATTCAAGTATATGTTCAAGTATATGAGGATTTACTATTACACAGATGACTGGAGACGGTGAACACTACATAGAATCTGGTGCCAAGTCGATTTCGGCAGAAAGAGTTCTCTCTCTCTTTTTTTCTCTCCTCAGCTTAGAACCTCAGTAGAATAGCACTATAATTAATAAGATTCCTTTTCCTTCCTATTATTATTGGCTTGTTACAAATGGATTGATTCAGTTGTCATATGCCATGGATACTATACCAAGGCCCCCCTAAACTCTAGTTAAGCTGCGACGATAGGTCCCCCATGCCACCATGATCTCGATGTTACATAGGAACGACTCTCCAGATCCATCAAGTAGGTAAGTCGCAACAGGATTCTTCCACGAGATTACTACAGCGCAGTGACGTACATGACTTCAAAGTGGGCGTTTTTTCGATTATGTAGAAGAGAAGGATCCTTGTTAATTATAACTTTCTAGATCTCAAGTTGCATCTCAGAAAAGAGCATAGGAGGATTATAAATTGGGGATATAAATATTCTACTTGTTCAAGGTTCAGACTGTCATCCTGTAGAATTTCAAGTTCGCAACCTTCAATCACCTCTTCATGCAGATAGTCGTGCAAGGTTTTTTCTATGTAGGGGTTGGACTTTGCTGGCTAGCGACTCGGTCTCCTTTGAGGCTCTCGCGTAAGGTTCTTTCTGCCTTCGCGTTTGTGGCAAACAGCTGCCCTCGCTCATCAGTAACTAACGGTCAATTGCCAGTCATTAGAATATCAAGAAAGGTTTGTATTTCTCTAGGTATCGACCATGGCTTCGTCACTGCTTGTCTCTCTTGAAAGACGGCATGATCATGATAGATATTGAATGGCCTTTTTTAATCAATGATTTTTTTTTTTTAAAAAAAAAAATCATAACATTCCAACTATTCAAGTTTCTAACTTTTTAGGAACTGGAAAATATGCTCAAGTCCGCATCGAGTAGCAATGAATCGTATAGGCGTAGCGTGACTTCAGTAGAAATGGGTGAAGGTTTTATAGAGCACGGGTTCATATCAGAAATGGGAATGGGTCCTCAAGAATCATCGAATTTGGACCGTTTCTTCATCGAAACTAATTCATTGAATTTTATTCCAGCATCGGGTTCTTAGGTCACTCGATCGACAGATCTAGCGTCAGAGTCCATCATATTTGTCCGTTCCTGGTTTTTTCTGCATCCTTTAGCCATGAGACTCAGGCCGATTCCAAGTTTGATAGACAGTTGCCTGAAAATTCGATTAGCGGCATTTTATTATTAATTGCAATAGTCATGCAAACCGATTTTTCCACTCTTATAGATCAAGTGATGCACAGAGTCATCAAGTCAATGACTCCATCATATATATTAATCCGTCCCTGGTTTCTTCTGCACTCTCCAGCCATTTCTACTCTAGCCAGCGTAGAAACACAGGTCGATTCCAGTCTGTACATATCGGTATGTTCTCCGCCTCGTTCCGGGTACATATAGTTTCACCCGTTCTTATATCATATATTCAATTCACGGCCACCACTCAGTAGATATATGCAGAATCAAAGCGATTTTGATATGTTCTCGATTTACTATGCTGGTTTTGTAGTCACGTGACCAAAATCGTCTCTATCCTTGAACTTCAACGGTAAGTGGGGGCAGCGTTGGAATAATATACGACTCCTGAAACAAAGGACCTGAGATCACAGGATCGACAACATCTACCCGCTACATTACTTTCGTCTTTCCAACTTTACAATAATTGTCACGGGTTCTGATCCAATTGGGACCAAAAAAAACAGCCGCGGAACAATAGTTAATGTCCTGGGGAGAATATCAGTCCTTTGGCATGAATGTTGACTAATTTGAGCTCAATTACAGCTGATACCAATACAATATGGTTCTGACGCGGATCTCCTGCCGTCCAACTATCCTTGTCAAGCGTAAACGGTTCGTGCATTCTTGGATGCGTGCGGACTCAACGCTGGGTACTAGCTCCAAGCCCACCGATGTCATCCACGTCCAGCAGGTTCCCTCACCGGGATTTGGCTATGTGCGAGTGCTGCTTCTGAATCGACCGCAGGCCCGGAATGCGATCTCGAGGCGATTGTTGGATAGTTTGTCCCATCATGTCGGGGCGATCTTGGCTGAAGGAGGCCGTGGGCCAACCCGCGCCCTGGTGTTGGCCAGTAATGTCGACTCAGCATTTTGCGCGGGTGCAGACTTGAAGGAAAGAAGAGAAATGACCAAGGAAGGGTGTGTATCTTTGACCTGACTGCCGTTCTATGAGCCCTGTTTCGCATTTGTTTTCTATCACGTTACGTATCTAATGTGATGGAGATTCACAGGATGAATGCTTTTCTTGCCCATCTCCGCGCCACTTTCAGTCACCTTGCTGCCCTTCCCATCCCCACTATCTCTGCTATCTCCTCAACGGCACTCGGTGGCGGTCTCGAACTGGCCCTGTGTACGCACTTTCGTGTCTTCGGTTCCTCTAGCGTCGTCGGCCTCCCTGAGACGAGGCTCGCCATTATCCCAGGTGCTGGCGGAACCTTCCGCTTGCCTAGGCTGATCGGGTTGGATCGAGCCAGAGACATGATTCTTACTGGGCGCAGAGTGACGGGCGCAGAGTCGTATTTTATCGGCCTCTGCAACCGGCTTGTCGAAGTGACTCGTGAGGAGGAGGCCCAAGAAGGCGTTGGCCGCAATAAGGTCCTTCGCGAGAGCATCAAGTTGGCATTGGACATTTGCGAAGGAGGCCCTATTGCCATTAGACAGGCGTTACAGGCAGTAAACCAATTTGAGAGAGGCGAGGACGCCGAAAACGAGGCGTATGCGGGAGTAATAGACACCGAGGATCGGCTTGAGGCTCTGAAAGCGTTCGCCGAGAAAAGGAAGCCGGTTTTTCGAGGCCGATAATTTAGCGAGTCACGGCTCATCATGCGGACTTGAGGGCATGAGCCATTATTTCAGCCTCCGTCACAGAAACAGTTTGCCCGATGACGAAGGCCTATCAGAATTCGAACTCCAAGGGGCCAAGTCGCCCGTCACCTCTCAACCATTCGCATGTAAAACCCCACTGCAATTGAAGTGCGACCCTCTCAGAATTTTGTGTAAAGTGAGTGAGTAGCCTATGGGAGGGTTCGTGGGAAGCCAGGCAAATAACCAAAACCACAGAGACATTTTAACTAATACTATTATGAATTCCGCTCCGTTTCGCACCTCTGTCGAGTGACCTTCCTCGTCGGGGTCAGACTTTCTTCCCAGGCGTCAGTCATTAAGCAGTGTGGCAGTGTGACGACTCCGATGGATGTGCCATTTCGCGGGCGCAGTGAGTGAGAAATGTTGAGGTTCTGAGATAATTATGATAGCAGCCTCGAACTGTCGCTTATTCAACGAGTCGATTGGATCAATCCATCCTCTATCATAGGTGGTGAATTTCGATGATCCATTACTCATTATTCGATCCCCACAAATACCTAGTCTGTGTTCATGCATTCCTCTGATCTTCTATCATAGCTCCGGTTAGTGATGACGCGTAGGGATTCTAGAAACCCGGGGAATATGTATGATCGAATCGAACGAATGGGCACCATGCACCAAAAAGGGGCGCATCGTCATGCTTCACTGGTTATTATCCTATCGTACGGATGCAGGAATTTACTATTATTAATGATATAACAAATAATATTCAACTGCTATTCATAACATGTTGTACGAGGCTTGAATTATATGAGTTCGACTTCGCATTCATTCAGTACAGAGTGGTACTGTAACCTTTCCAAGTCGTCAGCCCTATGTATCAGCCCTATCGCAAATCCTTTACTCTGTTCCTTGATTGAATAATAGTTATTATTGGCTATTTACCTGAACTGTGATGGGTACTAGTACATACATATGTATGAATATAAGGTAGGTACATACGTAGGTATAACGATAGGAATTACGGATACTGAATCTCGTTCATCACGAGGACTCGTCTATCTTTATTCTAATCCAATAAAAATGCTGCGCCCTCGGGGAAGCGCCCATCCTGGTTCCCGTCATCCGGCTAGTACCTAGGTAGGTATAGACATCCCTGATTCAAGGGCCCAGGGCAACCATCTTGTTGGTCCTCGTGGTAGTTTGTGCCCCAGGGTCGCTTGACCTAACCACGGTATGTATGTATCAAGCTTTAAGGTGTATTAATGTGTAGTAATGTACCTTGCGAAGTACTATCATACCTACCTACACATACATACAATTAGAATGATTTGGCCCTTAAATACCGGCTATCTACATATCAGCTGCAGCACCAGCCTCCCCGCAGATCACAATAAACGCAAACGAGCTTGGCCCCCGGGAATAGAAAATATGGGGCAATGCGCGTTTGTCTTGTATGATATCTTGTACGTGTTCTGCAGATCCCGTGAAAGCTTTACATGACTGCCTGCTACTGGCTCAAGAGCTTACAGCCAGGCAGTCGAGTTACACATCTTCGTTGCCCGTCGAGGTCACTAGGATTATCCACTACAGTCTACAGTTTCTTCTCCTTTCCCTCCAAGGCCCCACTTGCGCACACCACGAGATTTGTATATATGGGCGGTCCAGCGCTCTGTGGAAGAGCTTGCTTTCCATATTGTCTGTAAAGGACGACTGGACAACTTGAAGCATGCCAGACTCGAACTTGAGAATCAAACAGTTCGGCCTGTCCGAAGTCTATGTCTCTCCTCAACAGCCACCACTCGTTGAGTACGTTTCCCTTCTAGACCCCTTCATGCTCACGTGTTGCTAGTTATCCCGCATCTCTTGTTCTGCTTACTGTGTCTGTCTGGCCTGGTGAATTATTTAGTTTGGTGGCTGACAGGTCACGAATATAGCATCGTGTTCGTCCATGGCTTAAATGGCCATCCCAAAAATACATGGACTAGCAAGTCTGGGGTCTTTTGGCCGGCCGATCTTCTCCCCAACATAATAGCTTCCAAGCGAGTGCGTATTCTCACCTATGGATATAACGCAAGTGTGGTCTCCTTCACTGGTGGGACATCCACCGACCGCCTTCACCACCACGCAGAGAAACTGGCGGCTGATTTGGTAGCCAACCGAAGTGTAAGTATGAACGGCACATCTCCCAATGGGAAGTAGAAAGGGGGGAAAAGAGGAAAACAAAGGCCGTTGACAGTTCGCTAACTTCTGGACCAGCTGAGGGAATGTCTGGACCGCCCGATTGTCTTCGTGTGTCATTCTCTTGGTGGACTCGTTGTCAAGCGGGCTCTGATATATTGTCGGAACGTGGTAAATGAGAAGATCGAACACATTCGTTCAGTGTACGTGTCCACCTACGGCATCCTGTTTCTGGGAACTCCCCACAACGGCTCCGGTTTTGCGAAATGGGGCTCGCTACTGCAGAATATCTGCGGCGCCGTTTTACCCAAGCGGTTCCTCGACAGCTCACCCCAACTCATCGAAACCCTGAAGACCGACAGTGAAACCTTGCAAAACATAAATCGCCTATTTATCGAAATCATGGACCGATTCCGTATTTACTTCTTTCACGAAACGAAACCCACCGACTTAGGAGCCTCGCGCGTCATGATCGTTGATAACTTTTCCGCGGCCCCCGATTTTGCAGGGGTGGAGCGAACGGGCATCGAAGCCAACCATAGCGACATGTCCAAGTTCGAAGATGAAGGCGCCGCAGGCTATGAGGCAGTGGCAGAGGCAATTCTACGATACTCTCGTGAGGCACCAGCAACCATCACCTGGAGATGGATGGAAGAGAAGAAAAGACGACAGGTCGAATTGACTGCCAAGGCTATAGAAATATACGGCGGTACGTCCCCAAGACCATCATCCGTGACCTGTTTTGTTGTTGTGGGTTCGCGACTGACTAGTCCCAGTGCCAGTTGAGGTTCCTAGCAGGCAGAGTATGTCAAGTAGTCCAAGATTCATGAGTTTATCACTCCTTCCTGAATCCGACAATGTACCTATTTTGCGTGCGGCCGAAGTTGAGGAAATGGATTCGGAAGATTAAGTGCTTCTTGTTTACCGTTGATATTATCTCACTTCTGCCTGACTGTATCATGAAGATGACCCACGCGAATTATGTTATTACATTTCCCGTCATGCGGTTTTGCTTTTCAGATTGGAATTTACAAAGAAACCTTTTTGTTTTTCATTTCATTTCCTATTTCGTTTTACTTGATCTATATAGTCAGATTTACATACTGACTTTCCCCGCTACGTAGTAGGTGACTCCACTTCACAGCACCATTCTGGCGCCAGCTCCCCCGTCTCTCTATTGGGAAAAAGTGTAGATTTTGGTAACTCCCTTTTGGTCCAGCGACCTCTGTTTGTGGTTCCACCTGGTTTCCACCCCAACGATTCTTTTTTTGGCATGCAAAAAGAACTCACGGAGTTGCATACCCGGCTCTTCAAGGCCAAAAAGCGCGCTGAACGCGTCATGGCCGTGGTGATATGTGGTGGACCAGGATCAGGGAAGACACATCTGGCGCGACAGTATGTTCACTTATATCGTGGGGATTACACCGGAGGAATCTTTTGGATCGATGCCAAGTCTCGCTATTCAGCGTCCATGTGCTTCTGGGACATTGCCCAAGCAATGACCCTCACGGACGGAAGAGAATTCAATGAGCCAAGAACGGACAACTCAGAGAGGCATGTGGACGCCGTTCGGAAGTGGTTTGAGACTAGAGAGAACTGGCTCCTGATCTTTGACGGTATCAGCTTTCACGGAGATGAGGATATCAATGTCTTCCGACACTTTCTACCGTTCAGCAAGAACAGCAGCATCATCTACACGTCGGTGGACCAGACTTTGCGCAAAAAAACGAGACTTTTCGAGCCGTATTGCCTCACGGTGCAGAAGTTGGCAGTGGATGATGCTCTCGCTCTTCTTTTCAAAGACCTTGGTATCAAGAAGCCAACTCAAGAGCAACTGAAAAAGGCGACAGAGGTGGTCGAATATTACGAATGTCTGCCACTTGCTATCCACGCGATCAGTCATCGACTAAGCGCGACATCCCAGCCGATTGAAAAGTATCACATTCATTCCCACCTGACAGATATGAAACTGGCGGAGCCTTTCCGGAACATTATGGATGATCTGTTTAACAGAAATTACATTGCAGCCCTAAATTTAATCAACTTGCTCTCATTTTTCGGTCATCACGTGCCAGTTGGCTTGATCCTTTTGGGCAGACCAGCTCTCGCCGCAGACAAGGTGGAGATTTTCTCAAACAGCCAATCTGGTGATCGCGGTGATATTGACACAACTCTTGGCGTTCTCATCCGGTATGGACTCATTGAACGAGTCTCGGATCCCTATTTGGCGAGTTTGGTGGTGAAAACGTCTCAGGAGCAGGCGGATCAGTCGGCAAGCTCTTTTGAACTATCCGAGTCAACCGACAGTACTCGTATCGCGCCCCCAGCGGTCTATCAAAGTTTCGTTGATACGATCAAGATCCACAGTGTGGTCCAAGGCTTCTGTCGTGACGAGCTCAAAATCCAAGATCAAAACGACGGATTTGGGGATTCCTCGAATAAAGATAGCGCTGGTCATGTGGCGAAGCAACGACCCGGTCGCTATTACTCTTGGTTGACCGTTGCAGTAAGGATCCTTATTAAATCGTACGAAACTGCAATTGAGAAAAGCAAGAGCTCTGGAGACCCCCCGCTTATTAAAGATTATCGGGAATATGAGACTCAGGCCGAGAGACTACTGGAACACTTTCCGAAGAAAATTCCGCTCTACCCGAGCATTGTTCCCGATGCGCATGATAAACTGAAGCAGGTACTCAAAAGTATCAAGAGAGAGCTTGACAAACTCTCTCCAAGCTCTTCCGAGGAGCCTTTCCGGCACGAGAAGTCGATTTTTGACCGCTCGAGCAGCTCGTCTTCTGCACCTGATTCGTCCACCGAGGAAGGGCTATCCCGTCGTTCTACGTGGAACCTGGATGACCATGTCGCAATTCATGTAGAATCGCCGCTGGAAGACGTTCCACCGCCTGGAAAACTTGACCTCTTCCCTCCCCATAATATATATAAGGAGACTCTCAACGAAAAGGATCGCGGGTATGAAAGCGATAGCGAAAACCTAAAACCTAGTCGTCGAGTATCTCCTGCTCGATCTGAAACAAGTCAGGCCACCGAAACTCCCAAAATCCCACTGAGTGAACGTTACCAGGACGAGCCAAGTTGGCAGTTGGTCAAGCTTAAAACCAGGGCATCTTCCGTTGATAGGCGTCGCCGATACAGAAACAAGATGCCTCGAAATCTCGGCTCGTATAGGCCGACTCCCACTCTCACCAAACTATCGTCTGCACAAGGACAGGGTTCATTGAGCAGTGTGGCGAATGTATCCGTGGGTGCATCTGCGAACAACACGGATGCGAGAACGCTGCTAGCAGCTGTTCACCACTCAAGCCCGCCTCCATCTCGTGGAGGTATCATCAAAGCAATTATGGGCCGCGGAAGGTCTCAAGACCAGAATCAACAGACATACGCGTCAATCGTAGCGAACGGCCAGCGGTCGCCAGTTCCTGTCCCAGTTTCATCCCCCCCTCCCGAACGAGGAAGCCCTGGTCTCAAACGGAAGATGGCCCAGAAATCTCAAGATTCACTGACCAGCTTATCCAGCGACGCACATCCATCACCAGTGGAATCCAGACCTACTCAATTTCTCGCCTTGGCTCGCAGTGACCCAGGTCTTGTCCCCGAACATCATTTACGGCCTGAAAGAAATTCAGAACCAGGGTCTCAACTTCACTCCCGTCACCCTTCCGTGTCAAGAGTCAATGATATCACCACAGACCTACCGTGGAGCGCTCCCTATCCGCTTGCTGATAACAATTTCCCACCACTTCCTTTTGATGACGATATTTCCGTAACCAGGATTCGCCAGCCGTCACCTTTCCGGTCTACCACTCGGGCCCTTGACCCAAACGCTCATCCATCCGCTATCATGCCTGGAGCCTCGCCACCGCAGAGCATCCCTGGGGGTTATATGTCCGAACCGATGTCTTATGATACCTCCAGGCAGTCGCATGAGTCTTGGCAAACCGAGTCAGCAAGTTACTCTCACACTCCGGGCCTTAGTCAAGCAAGACCACTTTACAACTACTCTCAGCATGTGGTTCCTCAGGATCAAGCCATTTACGAAACTGGGGCCTGGGTGCCAAACCTCAAGGAGAACAGAGCCACTGAAGGCGACCCTTATATGACCCGTGGTAGGTCGAGCCCTGGGACTTTTAGGCCAGCTACTATGCTATTTGGCCAGCATGAAGTCGATATCTACGCGGCACGCCAGAGAGTTCGCGAAGAAAACGAACGTGAACGGATGCCGTCACCTCGGGCTGTTCCAGTCCCAAGCCCCAAACTCGACATAACGCGACAGCAGGAAAATATCCCCACCCGTTTTAGGAGTAGCAGTTCTCCTGCGAGACCCGACTTGACCGGACTTGGTCTTGAATATTAATACATTTTACAATTTCCCCGGAGTCGTTTGGCTTTCGTCTCAACAGTAGGCTTTACACCATTTGCATCAGCTTCACCGGTGTCATCATTTTGCGCATAAAGACGGCATATACATACATGCATATACAAATGGCGCAGGGGTAGCATTCTATATCAACCTAGGGACAAGAGTTTACAAGGGAAGGCCTTTCATAGACTGAGTATTTGATATTATTCGTTGAATGATTGTTTACAAACTAAGTCTTGTACCCTTCTATTGTTTGGGCCCTTTCTCTTTCCCTTTCTTTTTTTCATTTTGCCTTTTACTTTTGCTTTCTCTTCTCTTTTCTTACTACTATTTCTATTTCGGGTATGTCTTACTCTTTGTTTTTCTATTTTCCTTAATTTTTTAAAAATTTTTATTATTTATTCCTACTTGATTTTATTTCTTTGAAAAGCTGAAAAGGAAAAAGCTTAGAATCTTGCTAGTTTATGAATTTGACGTCGTTCTCATTGGTGATCCGTTTCGAGGCGACAAGGGCGGTTTTGTTGACTTGTTTATCGATGAAGTGTTAAATAGTCGCTGAAGCAAAGAAAGGAAGAAGAAATATTAAGGCATATATATTGTGTTATTTACTACCTAACGAAACTGGTGGAGCTGACAGCAGAATATAGTCGTTGGGATAAGGTATAGATTCCTGCCACATGCGCATGAATCATCAACTGGGGGCATAGCAGTAGATAGGACTCATACAGGTAACAGTAGACTCAGCATGAGCCTCCTCTGGTAGTCCCGAAAAGGAAAATTCATCAAGAAGTGGAAAAAATCGAGCAGGTACCTTTATCCTTAGAATGAAAAAAGATCACATGACCTAGGCGGGGTTTCACTTCACGAACGGATAACCCAGCTGGTGCCATGGGTAGCTTTTAAGCTTAAGCTTACAGCACTGCGGGGCCACTCTCTCAATATCAGATCTATATATGCCCGGAGAACGAGAATACTAAAGTGCTCAAAAATACAGCAATGGCCGAAGCGCTCGCTGTTGTTGGCGTGGTATCAAGTATAGTTGGCCTTGTGGACTTCGGCTCCAAAGTCTTGCATCGTCTAAACGACAGCCGCGGAGAGATTCCGGAAACCTTTAAACACGTCAAAGACGAGTTGCCAATCCTGCTAGAAACTCTATACCAGACAAAAGCTGCGGTTGAGAAAGGGAGCATAAAAGAGGAAACCAAGAAGGCTGTATTGCTGGTCATCAACGGTTGTCAAACGCAGATAACATTACTGGATAATTTGATCGCCAGCTCGTTGCCGCGAGAAGAGGATTCGTGGAGGCAAAAGGCTGGCAAGGCTATTTTTAGCCTTCGTCAAGATGCCAAAGTCACCAAAATCACGGCCATTCTCCGAACGCATATTCAGAGCTTGACAAATTACCGCGTTACCACTTCGTCAACATTGCAGACTGGAAACGGTATAGCTATACTTTAGGCAAAGATGGACAAACTATCGCTAACGGGATTAGATACACTATCTACACGGCCAATCCCATCGTCCACGGTACCCTTTCGGCGTGATCGAGACTTTGTGCATCGCGAAATCCTGTCCGAAATACAGACCAGGTGCTCCCAGCCGGCTTCTCGAGTGGCACTTGTCGGTCTTGGTGGCGTTGGGTAGGGTTCAACTGCTATGCTCGACTGTGCAAGGTGCATGCTAACGACGAGGGCAGTAAGTCTCAGCTTGCCATCGAATACTCATACCAAGTCAGAGAGTCATCACCGGACATGTGGGTCTTCTGGGTACACGCAGGCAGCGCTGCGCGATTCCAAGAGGGCTATAGAAAAATAGCCCAAAGAGTAAAGATCGCTGGTTGGGATAACCCGGCTGCCAATATTCTACAATTAGTCAATAACTGGCTGTGCGACGAGGCTAACGGACGATGGTTCATGGTTATCGACAATGCTGATGATGCAAGTGTCCTCTTACACCCAGTCGATGAGAGCAAAGTCGGCGATAATAGTAACAAGGCTGCATTGTCAGAGACTTTATCGGAATACCTCCCCCAATCTCAAAATGGATCCATACTTGTCACTTCTCGTAGCCGGGATGTAGCTTTTAGGATAACAGGAGAGACTAGAGACATTATCCCGGTCGATCCGATGGATGAAAGAGTTGCAGTGGATCTCCTTCGTAAGAAACTTCAAGGGGATTTTGATGAAAATGATGCGAAGAGGCTCCTGCATGCTCTTGACTATATGCCCCTTGCTATTTCCCAAGCTGCAGCATTCATTAGCCAGAGAAGTCCGCACACAACGCTCTCCAAATATCTACAGGATCTCCAGAAAAGCGATACCGATAGGGCAAGACTGCTAAACAAG
>NPHW01004075.1:0-24531 GCA_002240705.1 Elaphomyces granulatus
CTCTAGCCTGTATAGGCAGATAATGCGCCGTTCGATTGTACTGGATGTCTTTGTACTGTTCTTTGAGAATCCGAAAGATATATATGGATTTTGCCTACTGCGGCTCTCAATTTCCCAGTCACTATACCTCTATAGGCCTTATAATTATCCATGATTAACCGTTTTATTGTCTCGTCCATCTGCAAACAGCCAAAAACCGCAAGACTATCGTTAGCTTCCAGCATCATATCTCGAAACCGAATAATATCAACAGTGTCGAACGCGAGATCATCGTGGATAACCCAGCAAAGGAGCTTGCGGACTTCTTAAATGATGTCGTTAAACGGTGGTAGATTTCTGAATCAGGTGTAGAGTTGCCAGCCTGCTTTTAAAAGGAGTTGAGATTAGCAGTGGCTTCATTTGCAATCAAGAGTCAAGATCCACATTATCATGCAAACAGATTTGTTCTAACATCGACAGATTCGACACTCGATATAGAGTCACCAAGTCCATCATATTCGTCCGTTCCTGATTTCATCTGTATCCCATCGTTGCCTTCGTGTTTCGATGACAAACTTCGTTCAGGCATCTGTTCAAGAGTATGATATGTACCGGCTTTCACATGATTATGACATATGTGATACATCATCCATGACCACAGCTCCGTCCAAAATATTGTTCTCTTCGCCAGAGTCAAAAAATCGGGTTTGTTCGTTGGGAAACGTCTTCCCGACAACGTCACAGCCCCGCTCTCTGTCGTTCCTGCCAATTCCGGTGCAAGCCTGACAATTTAAAGAATGCCGGTTCATCAAGTGAGACGAAGCCGGGTCGGGCCCCGCTGAAGATGCCGCCTCCTTATATAGACATGCACCATTGCTATCATACTACAATCTTAATGAAAGGACGGGTACCAAAAGATTCAAGAAACAAACGAACAAACATAATAAGATAGCAAGAGGAAATCTAGAAAGAACAACACGACTGAACGGCAAAATGTCGAAAAGGCCCATTTTCGTTGCCACGCATCCTCGAGCTTGTTCAACCGCCTTTGAAAGGGTGCGTGGTACATTCCCTCGAGAATGGACTCGACCAAATAAGAGGATAAACTAACTTCTAAGAAAACATGATATCAGGTTTTCATGACCCGCCATGATACACTGAAATGCGTCCATGAACCGTTTGGAGATGCCTTCTACTTTGGACCCGAGCGACTTAGCACCAGGTATGAGCAGGATGAACAGGCCCGAGTCAGCAGCGGTTTCAGTGCCTCCACCTTCAAGACTGTCTTTGAAAGATTGGAGAAGGAATCTCTGGAGGTCGGGCCCTTCCCTGTGATTACCATGCTTCGCTCCCCTTTGCTTTCTCCGTTGCAACTCCAATGGGAGTTTGATGGCCCCAAGATGCGGTTACTGTGATGGGTCTTGCCCTATCCCCTTTCTCTTCATTACGTGTCTTTACCCTGTCCTTTTGCTATCTTCTGGACTAGGTCCTGCCCGGAGCCTAATAGGGAAAGATTCTAGGTGGATCAGGCTATCCATGCAGTGACAGGAACGATTGAATCCTCCTGTATGGACGTAAATGAATGCATACTTATCGTTGTGTAACAGGGAAAACGGCTCTTTATCAAAGATATCATCCACTATTTGCTCCCACCGAGTGGCCAGCCCTCCAGCATCGCCCCGTCTCTTCAGAGGACCAAGCGTGGTATTGGCACGGGTGAATCCATTTATGTCAATGATATGACCACTGGGAGCAGTAGCACTGGAAAGGCCCGACCTTACCCGTACAGTACGGCACCCGAGCAGGGTAATCCGACCGTTGCGCCTATAGAACTGTTGGCTCAGTTCCATTTCACGTTCCTAATCCGTGATCCTCATTACAGCATTCCCTCCTATTATCGATGCACCGTTCCTCCTCTTGACAAAGTGACGGGTTTCTATGAGTTTGATCCCTCCGAGGCTGGCTATGATGAGGTCCGCCGTGCTTTCGACTATCTACGAAAGGCCGGCCTCGTCGGACCGCATGTTGCGACAAATGAGGTGGACGAGGATGCTCCGAAGAATAATACGACCGTAGCGCTTGACTTGAGTGACGCCCATGCTAAGGAGGTGGAAATTTGCGTGGTTGACGCGGATGACCTCCTCGACAAGCCGGCAGCCATGGTCGAGGCCTTCTGTAAAAGTGTCGGCCTTGAGTATGAACCGGGGATGCTCAGTTGGGATACCGAGGAGGATCATCGCATGGCGAAGGAGGCGTTCCAGAAGTGGAACGGCTTTCACGACGATGCGATACAGTCCAAAAGGCTGTCAGCCCGCAGCCACGTATGTTCCATGCACTCCAGCTCCTGTCCTTTCTCATTTTCATTCGTGGCATCTGGACACAACATGTATACCTATAAATTTCGAGTTCGATAAGCTGATAAAATCGAATCATCTGAAGACAATGACCCCTACGTCAGAGGCCGAATTCGATGCTGATTGGCACGCAAAATATGGCGAGAAAGGGGCTCGTATCATCCGGGAGACAGTAGACCGCAACATGCCCGACTATATGTACATGAAGAGGTACGCAATGAAGGTGTAGAGACGGGGGAAAAAATGCGCGAGTAGAAATACCGCGTATTGAACTACTAGAGGCTGGGTAGTATGAGTATCGTATCGATAGCGAACGAAGCATCCATTATCATTTCCGCGTCGTGGTGACTTTTTGCAATCTTATTAATACTCGTTCCTGGCCCTCCACAGGCTCCTCATCATACAAAACCTTTAGTTGAACTAAATTGCCAAGCCTGTGCCTTTGAATGTACATGATGTAGAATATTCAACTCGGAGATGCCATGACCATAATTAGTATAAGAAGCAACAACAAAATTAAATATAACTATATGTAGGTAACAAACATAAATGATGGATTCCGACTAACTAATACATATCAAAAATACCTATACTATGTATCTATTTACACCGCCCAAAGGTAGACTGAAAAAAGAAGAAATAATAATAAAATAATATCATATGTAGTAGGATGGAAACTTGGGGGGAAGAAAAGGGAAAGATACAGATATGTCCATGACCCATTGTCCAATGGCCCAAATGCTGCATCATCGTAATAGGTTTGTATGTATGTGTATATCCTCAGGATATTTGTAGTATTGTACTGTAGGTGCGCATGCATATGATTGAACTACTTGTTCCATGCTACAGCGTATCAAATCATGTCATGGCGTGGGTATCGCTCTTTTCAGGTTTCCCCGTTTCTCTCTCATTTTGCTTTCTTGGTTTCAGTATTTCTGTAATATCTCGGCGCTTAAATTAATCGCAACAAATATCATCCTAAACCATTTGGTTACATCCTTCCCCTACTAGGCTCATACCGCGCTATAGCCTCCTCTCGAACCGGGCCCTTGCACAGTGCTGATGACTCTTCGAATCCAATCTTGGAAGATATAGGGGACATCACGGATCGTGTCGCCATGCGGGAGGAGATCCCAGCCCCGAGCGCCGTAGCGGTTGTAGTTCAGCCACGAGCCGAAAATGAGGTAGGCGGCGGTGCAGAGAAAGAGTCTATATAGAGAGTGGTCAGTCGGGGTTTGAAGTCTCTCATGCATCTTCGCGGCGGGAGACATGGGAAGGAGCGAGAACAGGCGATGGTTGAGCAGATAGGAGAACTTACATGATGATCAACCAGGTGAAAAACCCCCAGTGCCCGGAAGGTGAGCCGTCCTTCCGGTTCTTCAGGTAGTCATCGCAAGCATACCGGGTCTTCCAGTCTAGGCTCAGAATATACGTATCGTCGATGAACTTGAAGCTCTTAAACTGAAGACTCCGAGAGGGGTTAGATCCATCATCGTGGTCATCCCCATCTTTGTCATCTCCATCTTTGTCATCTCCATCTTTATCATCGCCAGTGTTATCATCTGATGTCGCTTCTAGCTGCGATCGCCGGCGGTTCGCCGCAGCATCGGATGTTTCTGAATCTTCGAGACCTTCAAGACCGGATTTGTCGGGATCGCATTGGAATTCGATATGGGCGGCGGCATCCTTTTCTTTTTTCTCATGATCTTCCAGATACTTGCCGCCGGACAACTTGAGGAGAAGCCCTGCCCGGTCCGCATCTGACTTTATTAAACGTTTAATTTCGGTTTCTTTAGAGCCATGCCCGAGGTGCTCGAGGCCTGCGATAGGAAAGGCATAGTTTTCGCTTTCTTTTTCATCACGAGCTGTTGTGTGCCTGAAACCACAGACTTATGGAGTGTCAGTCAACAAACGCAAGTAACGTCAGGCCATGGCATACTGTTCTTGGACGTCCCGCAACTCAAGTCCCCTCTGTGGGCATCTCCTTTCAAAATGTTGCATATATTCATCACATACGTGGTATTCACAACGGCATCCTCGTTTGTCTCCACATGGTAGAGCTCGTGGACTCCGCCTAGCCGACTCAGGTCGAACTTGATGCCATCCACCACGATGCCTTTACAGTCGAAACCACTTCCGGCAGCCAAGCTAGGGAGCAAGGAGGGCAGAATGAATATTGCGGCCTGTGACAGTATTCGCATCGTGGCGAGCCGGAGAGGCCGACGGGATTCGAGGAGCAACAGGGAGGCGGTGCCCGACGTCGGACGGACAGGCTAAATGCGAAGCCAGCAGGAGGTATAGTAAACAGCAACGAAGGGAAACCGAGAGACGTTTAAAACGGTTGGAAATCGTTCAGCCTAAAGAACCCTGAGGTTCGGCCTGCGTGGAGGAGAAGGAGAAGGAAAGTGAGGGTGAACGACCAAGTTCGGGAAGCTCAGCTTCGACCGGGTCTTTGAAGCTGCGCTAAGTTACATTAACCTAAGGCAGTACGTGATAAATATGTAGGTATGTAGGGAATGAATATCTTTTATATTGGCTGCATCCATTAGTTATTATTGGGTTGCATGTGTAAGATGACCAATTTACCTCAGCCACTCAGACGTTGCGCCACAACACGATGACTGACCGCCAAGTTATTCTATTAATAGTAGGGCGGCGGCGGAATATAAGGTACAGTTGACCAAGACGAATTAATTGATTACCTTCTTGATCATTATTGAACATCAGAAATGAGTTGGAGAGTTGGGGGTAATAGGAACGTGCCTCTATGATATATATGTAGTACCTAAATAATAAGAGTGACAACTGATTAAAGTACGATATGATACAGGACAGCCATTTCGAATAATAGAGTATAACTACTATGTAACTACGGAAGGCCGCAGCGCATGCAAGGGAGTCTAACTTCAAGTTCCACACGCCATCGCGAAGGCATTAATAGTTAATAGTAACTACCTACATGCACTGAAGATGTTGGCACACCGCATGGTAAGTTTATACATATCTCCGCTAAGTTTTGAATTCATCAATCAACGATCAGCTCTTTTTTTTCCCTTTCCTTGTTTATTTTATAAACTCTTGTTTAAAATTGCAGTCTATTATTCATAAAAGAAAAAGCAGGCTATGGGATGATGTTACTCTATCGATGCCCTTTGGACGCTCGAGGCAGAATATAGCTAGGCTGCCTACTACCTACTATCTAGGGGAGAAGATGAAAGACAGTAGTACATGCATGTATTAAAAAAAAAAAAGAATCAAGCTGACCTCAGTCCCTATTCTACAACCCAACAGCTCTCGAGAGAAGAAGAGGCCGCCTCCGCTGCTGCTGGCCCGGAAGAGACGGAGGTGCGCCGCGAAGACCAGGAGAAGATCAACCGCTTCAGTAGACTGCATCAGCGCGAGGCGTTGTTGGAGGAACAGTTGAAGGCAAAGCAGGTGAGAAAGAATTTCACTTCATTTTGACATTGTAAAGTTTAAACTAACTTGCCCCCCCCCCAGAAAGACAAAGAGGATCTTGAAGAAATCTCAACGGAGCTCGAGCTCGCAGATGAAGACGAACTTGTGCCGTAAGTAAGGTTCTTTCTTCTCTACCATCCTCACTTTGCATAATAATGCCAAAAAAAGAAAGACAAAAAAAAAGACAAAACTCAAAAAAATAAAACAGGTACAAAATCGGCGACTCCTTCGTCTCCCTACCGCTTCCCGAGGCACAATCCCTTCTCGCCACTTCCTCAGGACGCATTGACGACGAAGTAACTCGCCTGGAAGAGTCCCTGGGTGACCTGCGCGAGGAGCTCTCGCATTTGAAAGTCGCGCTGTACGCGCGGTTCGGGAGAAGCATTAACCTAGAGACATGATTTTTTTTTTTTTTTAAATTCTTGTGATAGATAGATAGTACCTACCTAGGTAGGTAGAGGATGCAAAACGAGAAAGAAAAAAAATGAATCACTGGTTAATTCTACCTATGTGAAGATCGATTATATTTTACTGTATTTACAAAAAAAATATATAAACCAGCATCAGTGACCCTCCGAGTCTGGTCCTCTGAAATGATCAAATTTGTTTTTTTCTTATTTTCAGAGGGTTCGAAAAAGGAGGGAAATGTTACATACATACATACCACTTATGATATTTCGATAACTTACACATAAGTTAACCATTTCGACTTTTTTAAATTCTCGATTTTCTGAGGACCAGGCCATGACACTGCTATGATATACTATATGCTAGCTGCCATATATATGTATGTATGTATATATATATATACCTAGTCCTCTAGATTGAATTGGCTAGCTAGGCTGTGATGAGTATATATATATATATATCTTCCCCCACAAGTCTCAAAGTTCTCTTCCCCCCGTTCTTGGCTTTTAACCTTTCTCTGTTGCCAAAATTTAGGCCTTCAAGTAGGTACCTATGATAGAGGCACTTCTGCTTCTCTTGACATCCTCATAGGTACATACCTAGAATACCTAAGTGAGTTTCCCATAGTGTATAAAAGGTTGGTTCCAAGGGAGAACCATATGATAGCTGCTTACCTAGACGAGTCTCTTTTTACAGATCATTCATTCAAAATAATGATGATAGGGCCCTTTCCCTTCTCTGCTGCATGGTGATTTGAGGTGCTTCGTTCCGAGTCTATCCGGTCGGGACAGTGCTGAGTACTATACGTCCGAAGATGGCTTGAAAGTTTTTATAAAAAAAAATGTCTTTTCAAGAGCACATTTCAAGATGTATAGGGAAAAAAAAAACTCATATAGCTACATGTATGTACATGTACTTTCTAGTATGTACAAGAAGGGGATGGATGGATGGGCCCCCTTCTAAATGATACTTGCAATATCCATGCGGGAAACGGTTTGGTTGGTGGTGTGCTGGTGTTGCTGGGGTGAATGAGGGTTGCCGGACGCCGGTTCGGCATTCATCATCACTTGGTCTGGTTTAGTAGTGCTCGGATATGAGGGCGCAACAACCCCGCCGTCGTAAGCCCTCTGGCTACGGAGGTGGTGCTGTTCGTTAAGAAGGTACTGGGCCGTCTGTATCACCCAATCCCAGCCTTCCCATTCCGGTTCCTGCTGCGCTACGAACGCCTTCGCGTTCCGGTGAGCATTGGTATTGGTATCCCGGTACAGGGGCAGATTCGATGCTGGCTGCGAGACTGTGTCTAGCCGACTCCCGGTCTCGCTTCCCCGCCATATCCAGCTACTGTCCGTTGTCCCTTGCATGTCTCCTGATGCATAGGCGAGCATTTCAAGCTCACGATCAGAATCAGGTGCCTCCATTCGCTGATTTCGTTCGAGGATACGTTTCATGAAAAAGGCGATGTAACGCCCGCATACGGCGTTCACAACTCGAGCCTCGCCGACGGCTGCACTGAACCGCACACAGACTAGAGCAGCATTATATTCCTCTCGGTAGAGGAGCAGCAAAATGCAGCGCCACACGTGAGTACACACTATCGTGCTTGCGGACGTTGCTAGCAATGTGCGCCAATCGCTGTCGTAATGCCCGTGGGGTGACACTGGGGGAGGGTGCATCGACCGCGAGAGAAGATGGGTGGTATCCATTGCTATCGACAAACAGCAGTCAATTGCCCGGAATTTTACATCGTCAGGACAGACCGGAGACATGTTATGGCGGTGAAGGATGAATCGAGCATTTTGCAGGTAAAGTATGGGGGGAAGGGATCGCGGGTCGAAGTACTGATCTGTCTTGGGATGATAGTGGACCGGAAAGGTTTCCAGACAGGCACTGAAATGACGTTCAAAGATGTCCATGGTTCCATGGCTGATCACAGGGGACTTCAATGTCTTTGTTAGTTGACCGATTGACCGAACGACATGAATGGTTGCCAATAGTGGAGATGGCTGATGCGCCTCTGGTACATGGCCGCCTGTGACGATGAACTGCTCGTCAATAGGACATGGCAGGTCCACATCACAGTCTTGGTCGTTGATTGAGATTGGCTTTCCCATTTCCAGAGAGATTAGCCTACCGTTATTAGAATCTAAGCTCACGGAGTCTGGGAAAGGAAGACCAAAAAATGAAGGGGAAAAAAAAAAAAAAAAAAAAAAAAAAGGCGAAAAGACAAACCTATCCCAAGCGTAGATCCCCCACCAAACGCGTTTTCTCATTTCACTTTCAAGGGCGGGCCATGGTCCAGATTCAATGTGCAATCCAATATCCTGGGCAATCCTAATTGCCGATCCTAACCAGATCCAGCTTGCCGCTTTTACATTTATCTCATACAGACAAATGCTCGTTAGCAACGCGACTCGGGCTTGATCAAGAGTGAAATCGTCTCGCCATGTATCGATGGTTGCGACGGAAATCTGTATGTACCCCTTTGCATCTCGATCTCTGTTGCGATCTAGCGTGTGAACAACACCGCAGGCAAAGACACCAAACAACACCGCAATCCATTCTCGAGAAGCGCCCCGAAGGGAGCCGACCTGGTAATGCCTCTCATACTCGGCGGTGAAAGTTGGCCAGTGGATAAACGGTAGGACTCCATGGATACAGGCATGATACTGGCCCAGTAACGAATCCGCAACTGATTTTGGAGGTAGAGGTGGCGGCCCCGCCGAAAGGGGTCCTGGCGAACCTTGCCTTCGGTACGGCGGGGGTATCTTCACGATCCCTCGGCCAATGTTGCGAATGTTAGCGCGCACCTCCACCAGATCCTGGGTAACTGAAGGCTTCGCCCGTCGCGGCGGACGGCCAATAGTGGGTAATTTCAAAACCCGTTGACCGGAAGGGTCCACGTCATATTCCAAACCCAAACTGTCCGTTCTCATAGCAACCGATCGAAGCTGTAGAATCTGCTTGTTGCAGGCCGCCAGTTGCTTCTCCAAATCTTGAACTTGTCTGCCCCCGGTTAGGATGGGAGATAAGATTCATCAGCCCCTAGGGGGGGGAAAGGGGCGGAGACGAACTTAATGGAAGACATCCGTCTGTTGGTCTCCTTGGTAAACTGGCACCGTACTTTGCGATTGGAGCATTCTGTGCAACTTGTCGATTCGGACGCATCACACTAGATATCGAAGTTTCCCAGACCATCAGCGGTAAACTTCCGGGGAATATAAAGAAGTAGTTTATCACGAGTTTTTCTCTTTCTTTTCTTTTTTAAGCAAGGAGAAGGTAGGGGGGAAGAAAAAATGATATATATGATATATAGATACATATATATAACTACGTATTCTAACAAAATAAATGGAAAATAATGAATGAATAGAAGATGATCAGCGCTTAGTTTACCTTCACCTTGCGTTCTCGACAGGCGTCACAACTGGGATCCTTCCTCCTCTGCCGGTAGGCTCTTTTCTGCTGGTGTTGCCCTGAACCTCCCATTTGAGACTGGGTGAGGTTCGGGCTTTCGGCGGTCGAACCATTCAGGGAGGGCATCTCCGATACTCCTACGGTGTGTTCTGCTGGAGAGCCTGAAGCAGAATCATAAGAGAGAGAGTACAGTGAAATTGCTGACAGAGACGCGGTCGGCGTCTGTTGCTGCGGCGGCTGCAGCAAATGGGCCATATTCAGCCCGCTGTTTGGTCTGCTTGGCGGAGCGGATGCCAGTGCAGCGGGGGCGGGCCGAAGGGCCGACTTGGATGAGGCGACCGATGATAGAGAGGAAGAGTCATACGAAATGATCGGTTGGCCCTGGTTTGGTCCCGGATGGTAAAACATGTTCTGCATAATGGCAGTAGAGAACATTAATAAATAGCAACAGTCCAACAGAAGAGGAGGAGGAGAGAGGACAAGGGGCGGAACGTGCTCAGTGGACCGATGTCTTGTCCACCATGCGACCGCTGGGGATTCAATGCAGCTTGGGATATATCAGCATCTGTGTATGTGCTTTTCTCTTCTTTTTCTTTTCTTTTTTCTTTCTTTTTTGGGGGCTAGAAATACGTCTGAAATGGATCCGCAGACAGTGAGTGGGATGGCTTCAAGGGCCAGAATGAACCGACCTGCGTCGCCGTGCAGTAGTATGATTGTAGGGTTGTAGGGTTGGCGAGGCGTGATCTCCCCAGGATATTGTGGCTGAGGAGACCGTGATACCTTCACGAGTAAATACACAAAACTGTCCAACGGAAGGGATTAATTATTGTCTTTGCTGTCGTCGATCATGGGCTGATAGATAGAAAGTCCTGGCGTTGACATTTGGCCGCGGATGGTTAGAAAGCTGTCCGCATTCGCTGTTCGCCGACCCAATTACATATCATATATCAATGCCTTGTCTAGGGTTGCGCAGGGAGGGGGTAAAGGGGAAAGGAGGGGAAAACTATGTCAGATTTCTCCCATAGGCAACCATATCCAATCCATTCACAGAGAAGGAAGGTCCAAGAAGGATTAATTAATGTTCATGGATGGGCGGCAGAAGGACAAGATCGACTCTGATCACGAGGCCTGCTCTATTTTTCGCTAAGTGGGAAGGAGTCGAGTATATAAATTTGTATAAGACGCAACATCGATCACTCCTAGTAGTAGACCAACATCAACAATACGATCGAGAGGGAAAGCGTATAAAAAGTCGGAAGGAAAGCCAGAGGAAGACGAACAGGAGAAGAATATGATAACTATGTAAGGCGGAAAAAAAAAAAGAAAAACAGGACAGAAGAAATGACCAGGAGGGAAAAAAAAAAAAGCCACGAAACGCCTGATGAGAGAGAGGGAAAAAAAAGGAGCATATAGTAACTTAAAAAGTAGTAAATCGAAAATATAATCAAAAGGAGTTAAAGTGGTGAAAAGCCGAGGGGGAAAAGAAAAAAGAAACTAGATTCAACGGGCAAAGCGGAGACCCAGATTCGACGATCCGCATCGGGGCATGGCGTTTCGAAAAGACAGTTTCGGATGGCGGTGGCAGGGCTTTTTATTAGCCTTTCCCTTAAGCTTCTCTCTTCTCCGAAACGTTCGGTTGGTCCGGCAACGGGGGCCAAGAAGGAAGAAAATCCAGCTTGGGAAAAGGGAAAAGGTTAAAATGAGAGGACGAAGAACGGGGGGAGGTAAATAAGATTGACCAGTGGAGATGGTTAGGAGATGGTGGCGTCCGGAGCTAGTTAATAGTTAAGTTTAGTTAAGTCTAGAGTACCTATGATAGGTATGTTGTAGTTAACTAGTTAGTAGGTACGGGCCCGGGAAGACTTGAGTTGGAGTGGAGTGTTTTAGTTATGATAGTTAGTGGCAGTTTGCGAAGGACAAAGAGAGTGGAGGAAGTTGACAACGAGCTTCTATCTGGTATGAACAAGTATGTACAGGTACCTGATATTCTATCATCATCATCATGCTTCTTACTACTGCACTGTGATGGGATGCCGCAGATGGGGACAAAAACACCCCAGGCCAAAAAAAAGAAAAGAAAAAGATATGCCGAGAAAGAAGAAAAGGTGGCTGCTGATACGAACCTGAAGCCTTTTCAATCCTCAACTAGTTTCACACATGGCATTAGAATATTGTTAATGAAAATGGGTCAATTATTAGTAGTTACTATGTACCGTGGAGTTATCTCTACGAAACACTTCTTAAATCCTCAAAATCGACTAGACCAGACCGGGAGATGGCTGACAGATGGCTTGTAAGTTGTTCCAAGCTTGCCATGAGGGGCAATGCGGCTCTAGTGGGGCGCAAGAAAAAAGAGGTACATACCCATGCATAAATAGTGAGTGAGGTTTATCTTGATAACTAGATATTACTACTGAGGTTGACAGGTATACTCTACGTAATACAGGAATTAATATAATATATGATGAAATATCAAAAGGCCGAAAAAAAAAGGGAAACACCAGATCGCCCCGATCGCCGGGTTTATCCCCTCTGGCAAGTTCTCCGAGAGGACGATGAGGACGCAAAAAACAAGGCAGAAGGCAAAGAGTTGGGTCTTTCGGATGGGCCATCCGTCCGCCCCAGTTCCGGATCCCGTAAGCCTTATAAAGGAGAGCGGAGCCTTTCTTACCATATACATATATCTACATATGATAACTCTGATAGAGAGTCTGAGCGCGGAGTATAGGCAAGGATGGTTTGATCAGTAAGCAATTGATTGATGGCTCTACACTATACACACAACAATTATCATAATAGTATCAATAACATCGTCCCGCAGACAACTAACTACTAATCAAATCTCTTTTTCCGACATGCAGATAGATTAATTCTCTTTTCTCTTTTCTCTTTTCTCCAATTTTCCTATACCTAGAGGCTATATAAGGGCATGTGCTCAGCATGTGAAGGCCTAAGAGCATGGGGTCCCCTGTATGCACGGAGGTAAGCTCCATATATGTGGAGGATGGGATGCATTTTCTACGATCTCGATCCTTATTTTGTATATTAATAATTATCTACATATATATGTATGTATGCTACCATCTACGGAGCGACTACGTAACTAGTTAATAACTGCCATCATAATAAAATAGTCTACTGTAATAGAATCCCGGCCCTATGTGCGTGTCTTCGTCCTCAGATAAAATGATTACTATACCCCACCTCATCATCCAATATAATGGAATCGATATTTTTCTGGCGTCTACACGAGTGGCTAGAACACGATTGGCTGAACAAATAGTTTATTGTCCACGGAGCCCCTAATCTAGGCTCTTCTGGGAAAATATAAACAGTCTTGGCACTATAATCTACTAATGAGCGGAAGAGCGGAAAAGATATAATAGTTAATAATAAGTCTGGAATATGTGGGTAACAATATGTACTAAAGTAAGTCCTCATCGGTGCAAGTACACACGTAATCCTACATATCAATACTCAAGGTTCTATATTCTAAACATCTCTGCATATATATACGCACATCATATACAGCTCTGCTAACATTGAACTGCTACTGATTATGAGGAAGAGGAAATATGTAGATCCGGATGACACTTAACTCGGGAGAGAAACTCTTTTGATGTTTAGTACTAGTTACTATAATAATTAAATAACCTAAAGTAATTAACAACAGATTTAGTGGGAGGTCCGAGTCCCGAAAATGAAGACAAGCTTTCGGAAGTCCGGGTGAGAACCTTCGACTCTTTAATGTCTCTAAATAATAATCTATTCATATGTAGGGCAATTCGTATCATGATGATATGTAGGAGTTACTCCGTACATAATGTCACGCCGTCACGTCACAGTAAGGACTTGACCTTTTAACCTTTCCTCACCTCCCTGTCGATTTAGATTAGGGAGGTACTGCAATTATCTCATAGTTACAAACGATAGCTGACAGAAGTGATGAAGTTAATCTCTTGTCAAGATCAAACTCCTACAAGGCTTGTCGGCTGCGCCCCTCCGTTCGCCAGATCATAGGTGGAACTTATCAGCGTATATCGGAAACTTCCCGTCGGTCAACGCCAGGCGCATCTTCCCAATCCCGAAAAGGCAGGTGGGTTCCTGATGGAAGAAAGAAGGGGGAAAGAAAATGAATGATCAAGACGAAAAAAAAGTGTTAACATCCAATCCTTCTCCGACCAGCGCTGGAGCCTTTTTAGCATCGTCTGCCACATTATTCAGATGGAAGAAGCGGAGAATACTACCGATTTGCTCCTTCCAGAATGGAGTAAACACTAATTAAAACAAAACTAACAAATGTACATATTAATTACCTACATAGTACATATGCCAGCTTTCAATGTTGTTTTCCCTAGTATCGATTTTTCTTTGACTGACCAGCGATGCAGAAACGAGATCCGGGGAGGAAAAAAAAAGCAAATCTGTCGCCCAAAATCAACCCGTCCAAACAAGATTCTATGATACTCTTCCCTGTCGAACTGGCCAGTGACAAATGCCAGACAACCCGTGGCAGTGGTTGTATGTTTCGGATCGTTTCTCTGCATACGCAAAGGTCAGGTCAAGAGTTATTAAATGGATCTATTATTGACGTGGTTTAGGTCATAGACCACGTACTCTCATGGTCCTCGTTAATTGATCTAACACAGGGCCTACAGGCAGGATGTGCTGTATGTAATGTACATGCATGCGTGGACCTGAATATTAAGGGATTCCCCTGAAACCCAGTTTTGGTCCTTTTAGGAGGAGTCATGTTCATGGGCAGAACCGCTTACCTCCGGGGTATCTCTTATTAACTTATATCGTTTTTAATAAATTTGAATGGAAAAAAAAAAAAAAAAAGAAAATCAGCAAAACGGGCGCCTTAATCCGCATCTCTGTCAGCCGCTTGTCCTCCTCCATCCCTTCAAAGAAAAGAAAGATCAGGTCCACACAGGCATGGTACGGCAGTGGCGGAGGTCTCCCACCAATCGGGCTGCTCTAGGCAATGATGATCATTGTGAGAATGACCACCATGACCAGCATCCTAACTACAACAAGCTTGTGCGAAGACAGGGCAACAGGTTCAGGCCTCATAGCCTGCACGATATCTTCCGACGGATTTCAGGTCAGCTCAGACCTAATAATGAGACCCAACTTGAATGGACCATATCTACCGTCTTTTCGTCATTTGCGTCAGCCGTCACCGAGAAACATTGGAATTCAGGCTTCGCGGGCTTCCTTCCCGCGTTCCAATAAGAATCATCGTTCATCATCCTCCGTCCAAGCCACCGACCAGCTGGTCCGAAACAGGGTTCGCAACGGCCATCCAGGTTCTTGACCTTGACTTAACTAATTAACTCGTATCATATGGCGGTAAAACGACTCAAATCCTGGAGGGGTTAGAACGAACCGCCACACGGGTGTGTCTTCTCTATTGCTACAGTCAAGGCTTCCCCTCTCAAGACGTGAGAGAGGGGATCTGATCTGATGAGTCTAGGACCTGCAAGTCCTCACTCTAGTACTACTAGTAGTCCGGAGTCATCCGGGCAGGGAAAGGGGGACCCTTACTCCGTCTTTCTGCATGGCTTCTTCCGGGCTCCACCGCCTCGTGCTGGGCGTGATGATCCTGCTGGAACCGGGAGAGGATCTTCCCACCCGACCGCCGTTTGGACGAATATGTATCGCTGAGGAAGGCACAAGAGCCCTGGTTTGCCGGTGGCCTCCTGGGAAATTCCCCGAGCCGACGTTGACGTCCGGGATTCCGTATACTATCATATCCCTGTACATACATAACATCTCGCTCTCACTTACATTTAGGTACATGTCTGCGTCTAGGGCTGGGAACCCTTTTTTCACCCTTAGGGAAACAAAACACTAGGTGTCTCCCAGGTTCCACCTTCGTACTCGTAACCTCAGTCTACATGAGCAATGATACTACGACTGACGGCGAGACGCAAGTGGAAGAGAAACCCCTCCTCCAAAAAGTGAGCCGTGCCTCCCAGAAGTTAGGGGTTGTGCCCTCAAATCGTCTCTCAGTCTGCAGGTCTCAACGAAAGAGGAGGCTCTGTTTTGTTTCTTGTTGCTTCAGGCTCCCCTCATCCAAAGTATCCCGCCCACAGATAGCGTGTGTTGACTGCGGCTATTCAGGTAGATCACGACCGCGTCTTGGCCGACCGAACCAACTTGGCTCCCGGCGTCAACATCTGCCTTTTAGGCTGGGCCGTTCATCCGGAATGATTGTAGCTGGATCTTAGCTCCATGACCTGGATCAGGCGGAGACGGACCCGAGCTACGATTCTTTTCTCTCCATTTGCGAGTACATATGTTGTCTCTCCTTTCTCTTTCCTCCCCACTTTTCTGTCTCCTATGTACCTAGGTAGGTGTGGCACAGTAAGAACGCACTCTGATGATTCTCACAGTATGTAGGCATGCACAAGAAACTCTATACTCCATCAGGGTACTCTACCACGGCCGGAGAGCATCCGGAAAGCATCCTGCATAAAGATTAAAGATAAAAAAACTTGACACTTGTTCCCTGACCATGTCATGTCATGCCCCAGGCCCCGAGAGAGCGAATATATTGACTTCCCTCTGTGAAGTTACGACCCTATTATGCATGTACTATGTATGTCTAGTATGTCTAGACTAGACTCTGTATGTACAAAGGTAGGTTTGTACCTACTACCGAGGTCGGTCACGATGTGCCAAGCACAAGCAACTCCCGGAGCCAGACCTTGCGCACAGACCGCGCGCCAAAAGGTCCCGCGGTGCAAACAAGGTTCACCAACCCGCCCCAGACCCGTAGGGCCGTTGAAAAGAACCGCACTTATTTTAGTCGTAATGACAGTACAGTCCACCCAGTACAGACCGACTTCACTCCCTTGAGAATCAATAGGAATCGAGGAGACCGTCTAACTTATGAATTTGTGCGTTAGGCAGTACTTGGTAAGTTGGTAACTTACAGCATGCGCGCCTCGCTTCCGACATTTTATCCTTACCGAACCGACATTCCTGGATGAACATGGCCCTTCGGTTCTAACACACTCTGAAACCACACAAGTCCAGCCCCGTTCTTCACCGACCGCGCCTATCTGGCATGGCGGAAACCACCTGCGCCGTCTGTGTGAACAATGTTGCAGCTACATACAGGACCTGAGATAAATCGAGTGGGTTTTCCTTGTAACACTAACTACATAGTTATTCTAACTAACCAGTTCAAGTTCTCCACCCGGAGCCCAACCAGCTGGCGAGCGCCGAGAAACCCCGCTGGCGCCCATGGTTGGTGAATCCAGCTCCCCCTCTTTTGTGCGGTCCAATCCGCTCGCGGCCTCGGTCACTTCCGGGCGAACCCCAACTCAAGACTTGTTTGTACCTCTCTATGCAGGGACGCGGCCCACATCTCACGCCAACATGCTCGTACCGGCGTACTGAGATGCGGAGGCACGGCAGTTCTACGGTCTAGTTTACCATCTCATCTTTGGGTCTGGCCGTCTGGATCGGGCCTTTTGCCCAGCAAGTCCCACTCACACATACTAATCATTATAGGAGTCTATAGGAGATCCTTTCTCCAAATTAGAGAGCTGATGGCATACTAGTATGAAATCGTGACTCGGACCACACCAGAAGAGAGGAAGTAAAAGTTCACCTGACGAACGAACTACTGATACGAACCGTTAGAGTAGGTAAGTTAATAATAAGAGCGCCGCCTCGTGGGGGCCTAGAAGTTTTTTTTTTTTTTTTTTTTTACAGCTGACCTGTGCCTATCATAACCCCTCCATCCTACATAGGCCTGGCCGCTAGCCATCCACAATGCCGCGGCATTATAAGGCGAAGCGTAAGCGAGCTTTTATTATTATTACGTTATCATATGTCCTTTTCTATGATAGACAAAACTTAACACGCTACGGGGAATACTCTAGTTAGGCGCCCTGCGGGCCCTGTATCACAACAGCAAATCAAACAAGAAATATGATGGATCAATTTTTTGTACGACGTCAAAAAAAAAAGTTCATCAGCCACAAGTCACTAATTACTCTAGTTAACTAACTAGTGGCTTGACAACTACGGATCATTGCGATAGCTGGTACATACATACAGTGTAGAACCTGTAGCTTGAAGTTGCCTATCATACATGTTAGATGTATGTAGGTACATACCTTGCTTGATTCTGATTTTCAGGATTCCTGAAAACTGCTGAATATACATATATATACACTAAGTTAGCGAGCTGGCCGTATGATATGTAGTATGTATGATAGGACCTGCTCAATTTTTTAGTATAAGATTGGGACCTGCAATAATGGCGCGCTCTATAGTTATACGAGAAAGTTTATTATATGTAGTCCTATGTATCATAGGTATAGAATTATTATTACATACATGTAACTAATCTACTGTCAATCAATCAGGGTATATTTGATAGTCGATACATAGAGAAAGAGGCAAATGAATGATAAACAAAAAGCATCCGGCTGGACTGGGAGATCTTTTGATAAGTTGATTAGGTATGTATATAGTAGCTGATATGGTAGTGAACTATTTCGAAGATATAAAAGTACTATCATAGTATCGTATATTCATATACAACTACCTATTTACTAAAAGTCAGCCGTTGAGGGATCCTTGGCTCAGTTCCCCAACCGGTGTCTCGTTACCGGATCCTAACTATGGATATGTAATAATTGCTACTCTCTTTTTATATATCCTTATGTCAACTGCAACTGATGTAGGGCATAATCTTCCACAGTACTCTAATATATCACGATCTCCTACAGTATCATGCATGCATCTACCAATTATAAATGTTGTCTTCACTACTTTGGATCTATTTATTTTTCATGCTATCATTCATGATGTACATATCCCATCCGCTGATCCATGACGTCTTGATCGATGCATTTGATTTCAAATCCAAATCCACTAATGTCATCCGATCAACGACAGGCTGCGCTAAACCATGGCGGTCCCGCTAGAATGACTACGATATTATACAGGACATAGTATTGGAATTCCTTTGTGTGCAGTGAAGGTTTCATCGATCAGCCGTGTTCTACTGACAGGTTCTTTCTCTATAGTATCCCTTCGCCGATCCTTCCAGTCATTGCCGTGCGTCCCGTCGTCTGCTGTGCCCGCAGCCTCTAGAAGGGATCATATATTCGGAGGAAATTGAGGAGCTGGTGTACTATCGAACTTACTAATAAATACGGCAGTAGAATAAATGACGATGGCTGACGGAATGCGGGAAATATGGTCAATCGAACAGAAAGCCGTCGATTTTTTCAACAAAGCCTTCCCTGCCGATATCGCCGTGTTCATTTTCGACAATTCTGGCGGGCATGCATGTAAAGCCAAAGATGCCCTGGTTGGGATCAGGATGGGTTCCTCAGCCGGGCGGAAAACAATCTGTGATGCACTGCACAAATGAGGGGATGGAATTAAACAGAGTATGGTATTCTTAGGCCGAGATAAGGACTGGGATACTGGCATCCCAATCCCTCCAGAGCTATGATAGTAAGAAATGAAGAGACCCCGAGAGAAAGTTGAACGAGCGTTTGTGGATTGAACGCTTGACAAAGCTAAGCGAAATCCAACTTCGAAGAGCGTGTTTTCCATGGAACAGTACGAAGCTCTGGTTACCGATCTGTGAAACTGGGAAGAAGTGTTACGCTCTTTGCATACTCAAAAATCACGATGACTTCAAAGGTAAAAGCCTTTTTGTTGGAAAACTGTTCTTAGGCCGGACATGGGGTTATATTTTATTCAATGTTTCACTATACCTTGAACTATACTGCGCTGCAATAAAGCAACCTTGGAATGTACCATCAATTGCAACCGAGCTTCTACTAACTGGCAGCAGCAGTGCATCATGTCGCCATAGATTTCGAACCTTTCCAAAGACAAACTCGGTCGGCTAGGAAACATCGATCGTCTGACTAAACGCTCGACTTCGATTCTTTGCCATGAACCTGTCACCACCGAAGATGTGACGACCATCTTGTCAGATCGTGTTTACCGTCATAAGGGTGTTTCTTCCACCAGACTAGTATCAGACCGACGTTCAATTCTTCTCTGCTTAAATTTCTGGAACGAGCTCTGCGAGATCATTGGTGTCAAACTGTTGTCCCCGACAAACGTAGAAAAATATTAAGAATATTTCAGTATATGGCCGACTTCGAATTCGACCCTCACACTATGTGACTTACTTCCAAGACGGCTGCCAAGACATGAGTCTAGACTCTACTGGTCTGTCACCCTTTATAAGGACGCTCGAACAAACCTATCTACTATCATACGACCTTATGATCATAATGTAAGCTATGCAGTACAAGCGAGAAGGATGGATGGCAATCAGGGCTAGGATATCGATGTCTCATCATTCCATCCGGTAGCTACATTCCTTGTGACATAACTAAGAACTATATTTTTGTTGTCGCTGAGTGTTTTTGAGCCTATGTTTGAAATTTTATATTATTTCATTACTGGCAATGGCAAGATGGTAGGAATTCGAAGGTTCCAGGGCATGAATGCGGACGTGCCAGTATTTCATCAGTTGCAGATCAGTGATAGTATGATGTGCCCTGAGGGCATTGGGCAGGCCGCAGAAGCTTGCCGCAGCTAGATCCTGATATTATAGGATAGCGGTAAACGACTAATAAATAAAATCTGCTTGGTATGACACTATGCATCTAATAAACCATAGCGCTGCCTCAGCCTTGCAGTTAGATTGAGCACTGCCCAGTGCGGGGTTCTTGGCTGTCTGGACTTCTATGATAACACTTCTATCACTTGTCTCCTCTCTTTCTTTCATATTTCTATCCTTCGGTGGAGGAACAGGAGGAACAAGTTACAACTCGAGCTGGAGTATTAAGCAAGTACCTATCCTCATTCTACTCATCAGTGATCACTCCCATTTATTGAGAAGATTATCCTAACACAAACATGGCTTCCTCGATAGTCGTTCATAACAAAATCGCTTCGCTTTCTACCTTTAGCGAACCTCTCGAGGGAAACATATCTTCATTGTTGAGCAACTGTGAAGGGTTCAGAAAAGAAGCAAATAAATCAAAGTTCTCGTCGTGTTACCTCGATGGATGATGAGATCGAGGGAACGCTAGGGTACCGCCCAAAGGGGAAGCTACTATTGAGTATGATTTTTGATTATATGGAATATCGACTTTGTATTCTGATATCCAATGCAGCATTGTAGCTGTCCATGGCTTGGGGGCTAACCCACAATATGCGTGGGTTGCAAAAGTACGGAAAGATACGGGGAGCAGGTATGAATCGATCCCCCAGTTAATAGCGATATCCATTGTGAGCCTCCGAGGGCTCCGCTGGTTTAACTTATGTTTGAAGTCTTTTGTATCTCTTTATTGATGTTTCTGTTCGGGTTTTCCTTGACTTCTTGGTCCAGTCCAGACAAACGAAGAAAGACATACGACCTCACCGCAATCAACTGGCTAATGGTCCTTATTTCATTATTCATGCTCTTGATCCCCTCTTGTTCAGTTTTTCCCTGTTTCCAGTTCTAGCCCAGGCAAACGAAGAAGGATAGATGATTTCACCCCAGTCAACTGGCTGATGGACCTGCTACCAACCGAAATTCCTAAGGCGCGTATCATGGCCTTCAATTATGCGTCCCGCTGGCACAAGAATGCTCCATATCAAGATCGTCAGGCACCTAGTGATATCTTACTTGAGCACCTACACATGAAGCGGGAAAGAGTATGGCAATCTAGTAGCAATGAATCTAAAAAGTTCTTAGGAAAGAATTCACACCCGCCCTCTTATCTTCATTGGCCACAGCTTCGGCGGGAATGTGATCGAGCAGGTATGTTATTATTAGTCGTCTTTAATAAACGTTGTCTCTGATTGGATTGTTTTTCTGGGGACTCCTCACAGGGGTTCTGCGTCTTCAAACTGGGGTACTCTAATTGTGCAGAGCGGAAAGGTATTGGGGCTGGATGGAGAAGATAGGATATTAAACGACCTAAAAAGGGATTCCGAATCCCTGAAACAAGTTGTTCGTGAATTTACCCGGTGGCTTTTTGATAATGCAGTGCCGACAGTATGCTTCTATGAACAACATGTGACAGACTATGGGTCCAAAGCAGGAGGACTTTTTACGTGGAAAGAAATGGTTTGTACAATCCAGATTCTATTGGGATGTCTAGGGTTGACAGTTCTTGCACAGGTCGTGGATGAGAGGAGTGCCTGTTTGGATTGCTCAAAAGCTCTTCCTTTACCAATGGATCACCTAAAGCACAACAAATACTCAGGACGCGATGACAATTCTTTCCAACTTGTCTGCGGCCAAATTCGTGAGATGGCCTATCTCGCCCCAAATCTCAACTTCTATCCCGACCGCCAAAAGTGACTTGCCAGTCTACAACAATTGAATCCTCTTGACGGTCTTAGTGCCGTCAAAAGAGCCAAAGAAAGAACTCCAGACACATGCACATGGCTTCTTAGCCAGAAAGAATATGAGACGTGGTTCAAAACGGAAGACTCAGCGCTATGTACTCCGCATAGAGGGGGGACCGGGACGGTACTTGCGGCAGACGAATTAGAAAGCACTACGCGAAATACCCCAGACACACGGCAAGCCATTAGTACCATCGGGCAAATACCCGACATGGCATTTGCATACTTTTTCTGCGACAACAAAGACGAAAACCGAAAATCGGCCACATCAATTATCCGCAGCTTTATTTCACAATTGTTAAGGCAAACTGGACTGTTTCAACATGTAGAAGACGATTTCAAGTAGGAAAATGACTTCCTCGCCAATTTCGAAGCACTCTGGAGGATTATAACCAGTATATTGCATGATTCGAGATCTGGAAACGTGTTCCTTCTTATTGACGCCCTCGATGAATGCGATAAGGGATCACGGAAAGACTTGCTTGGGGCTCTGAAAAACTTGTTGAAAACTTCAGATATCCCCACAAAGTTGAAAATTGTCCTTACGTGCCGACGAGAAGATGATATTTAAGAAAAATTGAATCAATGCTCTACCTTTCTCGCTGTAGATCAAGGAAATGCCAATGCTGATCTTACGCGATTCATCTCAAACAAATCCAAGGAAATATCCGTAGAGAAAGCGTGGCCAGACAACCTGCAAAATTATGTTCAAGACTTCCTTGTCCAGAAGGCCGGAGGAACATTCCTATGGGCCTCTCTTGTTTTCAAAGGACTCGAAGAAACACGGGTGCACCTTGTTAGAGAGAAACTGCTCGAGTTTCCTGCAGAGCTTACTTCTCTATACAATAAGCTGCTATCTCAACTCAGAAATCCCGAGGATGCTCAAGTTATTCTCCAGCTTATTGTTTCAGCCGTACGTCCTTTAACTCGGCCATGGCTTTTTGCCTGGAAAAGCAGGGATGGGAAGACTCCCTTCCTTCAGACGATAAACTTGATGAGAATATTCAAATTTTTACTGTCTGCGAGCACCTGGTCTACCTCGATAAGGATAACACGGTTCATCTTATTCACCAGTCGACAAAGGAGTTCCTTCTCGACGAGAATCAGGCTTTTATATCCTCTGAGGACGCGAATCGTCTGATGTTCCAGAGCTGTTGAAGATATCTGACCACGAAAGAAGTTCAGCAGCGATGCAGATTAATCTGTCGTGACAAGGATGACACTCTCCTGAAAACGCCACTCTGGAAGATCGATCGGGACATTCGTGAAACACATTATTTTCTTCAATACGCATCCAGTGAATGGTTGACCCATGCCATTGCCTCTGCGCGAGTCTTGGTGATTGGCAGATTTGGATTCAACAAGGCCATTTTAGAAAAAGCTCCAACATTTCGCGATACCCGGTTGTTGCGGGCATCCGCAGAGGGGCAGGCTGGAGTTGTTCGATGTCTTCTGGAACGAGGCGCCGAGGTTAATTCAAAGAACAATGATAAAGAGACATATTTGCTTTTATCTGCAAAGAATGGGCACAATGACGTGGCGATGGAGCTGCTAGCCTGTGACAATATTAATACAAACTGGAAGGCCAATATGGGATATACAGCATTGATGGCCGCCGTGATGAACAAGCAGGAGGCAATGGTGGAGCTCCTACTACGGAGCAAGAGGGCTGATGTGAAAATCCAGGATGTCCTGGGTGCGACTGTGCTGCATTACGCGGCTATTGAAGCAATCAGCGATTCGGTAATAACTATGCTGCTAGACAATGGAGCTGACATTAATGCGAAAGATTACGGGGCCGGCACACCATTCACATGGGCGCTTGGATGTGAAACTGTAACTATATCGAGGATCAAACTTTTATTTGAAAAAAATGTTGAGATTGTGACTCAAACTCCTAAAGTCTGAGAAACAGGACCTATATCGAGAACCCCACAAAAGCCTCAACCACCTATACAGAACGTGGAGCAATGATGTGACCACGATGACAACTCTTATCAAGTCACATCCAAGGACAAGAGAGCAGTTGACCCTTGATCAAAAAACCAAATCTACATTTCAAAAATACCAAGTGCTAAAGTAGCTAAGAGTCCAAGACAAAAACCATTGCATGTACGTTTTCACCGACGCTAGAAAATATGGAATCATGTACTCCACCAGAAGAAGATACGGTCAAAGAAATTCAGCCCAAGCGAAGTCAAATTATCACAATATTCCCATATTATTGTCTCCGGGCAGTAACATTTTCCGGTAACAAGTTACTGCCCCGTATTTTCTGCCGACCGCGATAACGCCGATATATAACTTCTAAGGAATTCTGCCAGAGGGATATCCGCCTCGATCAACACCAATAAATTTTATAACTGCTTTTAGCTGCACTAAATATAAGAATATATTCCTCTGCGACAGCTTAATGCATCCAAGGCGAGCGTATCTCAAGTTCCGCTCCGCTAGACTTTAACTTTTAAGTTATTGCTAATAAATCGAATGACGGTCAGTTTTCACCTACAACATC
>NPHW01004078.1:1797-15904 GCA_002240705.1 Elaphomyces granulatus
GGCAGAATTCTATGGTCTGAGGGGTCTGAGGTAACAGTTACAGCAATATCTCAATGATTACTAACAATCCTATTGTAAGCAATGGAAGGGCTGTTACAATGCTTGGGGCACATGCGGAAATTGGTGGTACGATCAGCGCAGATCATAATTGATAGGTTGCGTGGATGTTAACTTGAGGCCACAGAAATATCTGACAAGCTTAGATATGCTGCTCCTTATGTACTGGTAATCGAAATCAGTCTCTTTAGTCACCACCCGAACTTGTTATTAATAAACTTAGCTGTTCCTTGAGGCATTCTCCTAGTTCATAGAATTGTTCAATCATTTACCTACGGGATGGTGGAGGGAGGGAGAGGATTGGTTTGTGGGGGTGACAATCGGTCGGCGTATGCCACGCACTGTAAAATCGTGCACAGAAGTCCTCCTGAATAAACCATATGTCGAGGCGGTGATGTGCATGCGGTCGGGAATTCTTTCTTGTGTGAGCGTGTCTAATGTCCGGTCATGGAAGGATGATCTAGAGAGGACATTAGTTTTGGCCTAATATACTAAGATTCAAAAGATCATAGTTGCTGACGGCGCTATTGCCCAACCATTCGGCACAGTCTTCAGCGCATTGCTCCACAAAACCCTTCACCTCGAAGAACCTAGTCGGGAAGTCCTCTCTCAACCAAGCAATCGCTGCATCCAACCACTCCGCGCTCGCACTGAGGTTCATGGCTAGAAGCAGTGGACGACGTTAGAAGCAGGTCAGAGGCGAGGAGGCTGATCCTATGGAAGGCTTACTTGCTGTGCTGTTATTAGGTTAGCACGAATATCAGCAGCTCGACGGACCTTTCCACAAAAGTCAGCCTGGCGCTCCGTTGTATCATAGATTCATAGGCCAATTCTCCGAATAGACGAGGGTATGAAGCGCACGGAGAGGTTCGCTAGAAAAAAAAAAAAAAGTCGATTTCAGCACGCTGTCGTTGGGAGCATTAGTAGGGAGGGAATCGAGCGAGGTCAAACAACGGCAGAATTAACTATGACAGCCGCTCTACAATCAACCTTTCCTGGAAAATCCCCCACAGTCCAGCGAAGCTCTCGCCCAATGCAGCGGCAAGTCCTGAGATAACTTCAAGCACTCCACCACTTCTTGCACTTCTTCAAAATCCTCCTGGAACGGATGCTTTCTTGAGGCAGTGTCCAGTACTTTCTAAAGCATGCTCTCGTCCGCTATCAGGACGAGGCCATAGAATCTCAGATTTCCCGCAACATTGCCGTTGATATCAGTCAATACTGGCATTAGCACCAATACAATTAGTGCTAGAAAGATATTGAATTCAATTCACAATAGCAAAAAAAAAAAAAAAAGGATAAGGATATCAGGCTGATATTAGAAATCATTGTTTAGCATCAATTGTGGTTTTGTACGCGTCTAAGTCCACATCTTATTAGTAACTGTTACCGTCATAAGAATTTCGCCAAACTTCTTGACCTCTGCCGCGAGCTGCAACTGGAGCTGCAAATGCAATCATGGGCTCCACTTCTCCATCTTGCCACTTTCTTCGGTGACAGCACAAAGAGTAGCATATGCTCAAGAGACTGGACTCACGGCACCCACTAGTCCGACGGACAACCAGGCCACGGGCCCACAATTTCGACACAAGGCTTCTACGGACTGCGGCAAGGGCGGTCTCACGATCCGCTCATGCTCCCCCCTTGGGAACGCAGGGCTAAGAAGGACGACGCCGCCATAGCACACACGCCTGGCCGCACGAGAGAAGAGGCAGCCGCCGAATGCGCGGCCTGGGCTGCGACAAGCAGCTCCCGAGTGGTCGTATATATATACAGATGGCTCGCAGGTAGTCTCTCCGACAAGAGCCGCGGGAGCTGGCTGGGTGATTTGCCAAGCCTGAGATAATTTACGGGAATGTACCGGAGAAAACCCCGGAGCACTAAAACCCCGTGTCGGCTTGGCAGGAGGGCCACCCTGGGGATATGTACGCGAGTTGCTCTCCACACCAGGTGGAGCCACCAGGATGGATACGTGGCTGGCGAAGACGGGGTAATATATTTCAGCAGCATCTGTTCGCCACACCGATGGCGCCACGAACGACTTTCATAACTCTCCCACTAAATGGGCTAGGCACATCCTATGTAGACCCATATTTTTCCAAGGCACCATCGGTACGGGTTTACGATAGTACCACTTGTATAATAATACAGATACCTAGGCAGTTCCAGGTCCCGGGCCCTGCGTCACGTGGCCTTACAGGCCACGCGAACCCGGACGTTAAATAGAAACACACACAACTGCAACTATGACGGTGGCCAGTCCCAACTCGGGCGTCAACATCCTTCGCCATCAAACAAACCTCTCGATAGCCATATTGCAGCTCCTGTCACTATCTAACTTCTCACAGCGAAGGAAACGGGGAAGAGCCCAAACAGAGCGTCCAGGTAGTGTAAGCCTCCATTACAGAAGCCGCCTCACTGTGATATACATTTTGCTGACTTATCTGACTTCGTTCTGTATTATGTATATATAACCCCGCCGGCACTCTGGTAGACACATGCAACGGACAAAAAAAGGCTACGGCGTCGTTTCCCTCAAGGCAAGTCCTCAGCATATATGAGATGGAATATACAGGCATGGGCATAACGGGGTTTTTATCATGTGCTACGTCTTCAAGGAAAGTATACCGTTGAATCTTCAAGACCGGTTCTTCTTTTACGTGGGCGTCGGAGGGGGCACAGAGTGGCACAGGCAATTGAATCCACAGAACGGTCCTGGTTCCCGCCCCAACAGGGAACGCTGCCAAGAATGTTCAAGGCAGCACCATACATACCGGCTTGCATGTTGCAGTACAGACTCATCGCCTGAAGTCCAACGTCATGAATTCCATAGCGGTAGTTATTTGGCAGCTTACATGTCGTGATTGTCATCGGTAATTTTCACCAATTCGCTCCTGTGTACTCCACCAGAATGCGTTCTGTTTGAGCCCGTCTCTACGTCGTATACCGTGTGGGAAACATATCTATCACCAGACACCAGCTGCTCGAGCCACTATCGCAGACTACGAGGTTCAAAGCTTGACCTGCGATGCAGTTACCCTATACTTACACCCAAAGAATACTAAGCGGCAAGAAACGTATTGTCTCAGAATATACAGCTTTCGTATATGTCCAGCTGTCGAGTCGGCAAGGCCTATCTTATTACAAGCCCTGACCCTATGTAATAAAGGATATGTAGGTATAGTATAGTACCGGACAAACTACTTTTGTCCTTCAAGATCAACGACTTGCACGCACGCCTGGCAGAGTGGGCTTGATATCAATATTTACACACTTGTTTTAGTGAATTTTGTTTTCTGTACTCCATTAATAGCTTTACAAATTCATTCTTGCTTCTTAAAGATCATAACAAGACACTGGCTGGTATCGTGGCTTGACCACGTGTTCCAGTTACAGTAACAATACGTAACTATAAAGGTCTTCCATTTTGGTGTCGGGAATCGGGATACCACTTGTAAGATTGGCAAAAAACGCGTTGCCGCGCGCGCCTCAACACCATTCTTCTTCTTCCCTGCTCTTCAGCCTGTGGTTGATAGCAATTC
Organism: Elaphomyces granulatus; assembly: GCA_002240705.1. Lineage (NCBI taxonomy): Eukaryota > Fungi > Ascomycota > Eurotiomycetes > Eurotiales > Elaphomycetaceae > Elaphomyces > Elaphomyces granulatus. Next base: position 5,397 of record NPHW01004078.1, read on the forward strand.
CGTCGCATACACCTCCCGCCCCTTTTTACGATTCTACTTGACTTGATTCTTCCCAATTTTTTACGATTTAGTCGCCTCGTCTACGGTCTCTAAATACTGTGGTTGTTTTCGTACTCTATTTCTCCAAGACTCTGCCTGCCTGTGAAAATTAAAATGCCCCGCAGCTGGGAACTTTTGCCTGCCGAGATACGACTGATAATTCTGGAATCATTAGTACGGGATCCTGGCATCTACAGGGTCGTCGGCAACCGAGTTTTTAAGAACCCCTTAGCTAGCTATGCTTGTGTCTCGAAAGAATGGCGAGAAGTCTTTGAAAGAGAGAATTTTCGTCGACTCAGATTATCCCAAATATGTCTGGTGGAATTCAGCAAAATTGTTCATCGTCAAAGACCATTTGTAAAACATATCTGGTTAGATATCCAGATGTGTTGTTATGGTGCTAAACGGTCAATGAAGCCAGAGGAACCCGAAAAGACTAACAGCAACGAGGTAAACACCAGAAGAATTATCTGGAAGTTGTTTACTGTTCTCAGTACTTGGGGAAGGGGCGGCGACTGGGGCAACAGGGGGTTAACCCTGGAGCTCAGTATTTACTCTCCCAGTGACTTCAAACACGTCTTCGGTCATTACCGGTATCACGCTGATTGCGAGCCAAAGCCGGTGGAACCATCCAACATTCATGATCTGCCAGCTGATCTGCCAGCTCCCATGGCACGTCTTCATGCCTTATTATCTGGTACTAATGATCCACCACCGACTGTTATGGAAATACTTCGACTCTTTGCGCCAAGTCTCCGCCTGACATCCGGCCGGGAACTCCCAAAAGTTGATGTGGTCACCAAGTTCCTCATACGCCGACAGTCTCGCCGGCGTCTGGAACTACCCGCATTGAATCGAGTTCTTAGGAGTCTTCCTAGGCTTGAAACTTTACACTACGAAACATGGCGGGATTTTTACAGAACTAAACAGGAAGAAGAGGACATCGGTATGTTTTTAATGCTAACTAAAAGTCGGTTTGACATTAACCCGTTGCAGGTTATGAAACCATGATCAAATCCCACTTGCCGATCAGCCTGAAAAGGCTGACCCTATTTGAGGACTTCAATGAAGATCTCAACGCAGCTTTCCCTCGAGGGAGCCCCTACCCTTTTCAATTTACTCGAGTCCCCAAGCCATCCGTGGGCACGGCCCTCGCGAAAGCGAGCCTCTGCCTGGAGCAACTTTCTGCGGCATTTCTTGTGGATGCAAAGGACTTCTTCCAGGCATACCAGCCTGGTTGGATTTGGAAGGACCTTGTTTCTTTAGCCTTGACTTCAAGGCTATTGAAGTCTACCGAGGATGCAGCTAATGTTAACAACATGCTGCATGCTGCAGGTGTCGCCGCCAGGAACATGCCAAAGCTCCAGACCATGGAAATTTGGAATGGTGAAAAAGAAAACGCATGTGTATTTCGCTATATGATAGCGGACGGCCTTCCTACACTCACTTGGCAAAGTGTGTGGGATCTCCAGCTGGAATCTCGCGTGGTGAAGATTTGGGAAGCGGTCGCATTAGAGTATAGCGGGCAACCACTCTGTGTTGATGTGCCCCAAGTCCCAAGGGGCACCATCCTGTCCCACGCCTGTGCCATTGATCAGCTGTGGCTAAAGCGGCAGATACTGCGCCCCATATCTCTGTACCAAATACGACAGGAGGAGAGGACAAAGTGATACATGTACATATTTAATTCCCGTTCCCAAATGCTCCTCACTGGCGAGTTGTAAGAAAGTTGATTGTATGAGTACCTAGGTACGCTATAATGGGGTTATTGCTAAGAATATATGTTAACATACATTAGAATATCTATATATACAGACTAATACAGTACAAGAAGAAAAACTTGAAAACGTAAAAGCAGACAATTGCTGTGAGGTAAAGCCGTATTACTTCTAATAGGACCCGGTACTCTTTAGACAATGATGAATTATCGCGTGAAAAGAGGGATGTTTGGGATGGTCCGACAATTACGTAAAACAGCTTGGATGGACCAATAGGTACCTCATTTCATATTACTGTATTACAGGCCCCGCATAGAGGTAAAGGGGATGGTTATAAACGGTACATATAGGTATAATTAACCGAGCTCGTCGTATTCTTGGGATGTTCATATGAATTTTATGGCCACAGCTATGTAATATAAGATGGAAGTTAGAGTAATAGGTACTCTATTATGGGTAAGAAGCAGGAGAAAGAAGCGAACAAACATTTCCATCACCAGTTGTTGTCATTTAATGTTCAGCACTCCTGGCAAATCCCCGTTCTTTGAAATGAGAAACTACTACTATATATAATTCATTGAAGTACAGTACTATACAGCCATGAACAATAAGACCACAAGAAAATTCAAGCTTGATATCATACATTTCATACCTTGTATGTATACTACTTTGCATATGTGCTTATAAGTTCAATGTTGCAATGTAGGTAGTTTTCTCTTGTAGGTCAATTCCTCCATCTCCAATATGTAAAGTACATGGATATGTATTTTACCTAACTGTAGTGGAGATGTTTCAAATACTTTGACGACTTAACATTGAGTTAAACATTTGCGTGAGGTTAGGTAGCGCGACTTGTAAATCGGGAGTTGGCTTGTATTCAAAGCATACCTATTGTACGGCCCCAGTCTTTGTGGAAGAGCCTGGCGCTCACGGCACTTTAAATGGAAAGCAGTATGTACTCGAGTATATCTGCTTCTTTGTCAAGTATGTCTCACAGATCCAACCACATATGATGGGGATTATAATTGACGTTAAGTAGGCAATCAATACTTCGAAGTTCGACCCCTAGGCTACATACTTCTACACTGGGCGTCCTCGCTCCTCGGTCTATGATATACATCCATTGATATATTGACCTCCTACCAATCACGTATCCATGAATGATGGCACCATGTGCAATATGCCAATATATAACTATAACCGACAAGTTGGTCGCGGACAGAGCGAGAACACGATCGTCCACTTATCATACTTTGACTGGACCTCAAGTCCTGGCCTTAATCCGGTGGAAACTATGCATCACCCCTCTATCCGTAGGCCCATATGAGAGGGCGTTGCCTTCTACATACCTAGACATAGCACCGGCTTTATAAGTTCAAACTTCACCCGACCAGTGCGACCACCAGAAGACACAGTCTTTCAAGCTCTTCCTTGTTTTGATCGATTAAAAAAAACTATTATAAATTCAAGGTCTTAACATCGGGCTAGGATGGTGAACCACTCTACTGATCGCTGCCGTGCATATCATATATGGCATGAAGACCGCAGACGGAAGCTCCCTCTCGGCCATAATTCTATATGTATGAAGAAGCACGTACCTATGATACATGTGCGTTGTAATTAGTTTGCAAAATTTCTGAAAGCGCTTTGCAATCACTTGTTAACTGCTGATTGATTAGAGTAAAGTAGCGAAGATCTACGCTGGCGAGCCTGAGCTTTTTGATGACGATCCTCGGAGTAATGCGTCAATCGGGTTCTTGAACGACATCAATTTCCATGGCATTAGGCACCTGATTTTTAATTTGAAAACGATTCAGGGTATTTTTGGCGTAGCTGAGCGCGTCTTTCCTCCATTTCAAGCTGGAATCTCGCTCGTCGCTCTTCGATCTCGAGCTCAAGCAGGTCATTTTTAAGTCGTAAGCTCCGCTGCTGCTCAAAGTCAAAAGTTGTTGTGACATTCTGAGCATTTGCATGGTAGTGTGAAATCATGAAGGTGGTGCCAGGTGCGCTTGTTAAAAGTCGCGAGTCAGTTACAAAACTCTTCGTAAACGATCATTGACAATAAGTCGCGAACCACTTTTGAGACTGATTAACTTACCTGTTTCGTGGAGCGCGAGATAAGGGACTGCTCAGAGTTAGCAAGTTTTCAACTTTTTCAACCAGTTAGGCTTTCCTCTACCTCTGACGATCTGACCGCGAACGAGACCGTGAACGGCTTAGTGATGGAGATTCTAAAGTCTCCTCGATTAAATTATCGACTTGTGTGTTTTCTAAATAATCCTCATCAGGATTATTGATAGCACGTCCGCGATTTGATTCTACTATATAAAAGATTCAGTAATCGTTTTGCAATCACCTAAAGGCGGTTTATAACACTTTGTAATCGACAGGTTATAAACATTTCGCAAGTACCTACAATCTCGAGCCACGTAATTCGCTCCAATATCACCTGTTTGATAGACAGGCCGTATATTCCCACTAACTCGACCTTCGTATTGAAGAATATTGACCTTGTCTTCTTTGAACCCACTAGATTATAATTAATTTTCGGGGGACGCGGGGGGGAGGTTTAATCGGAATAACTTACTAGAGAATAGCTAGAACAAGTTGCCTCTGCGCCCTAATGCATGGAACTTGTTATAGTTTTGTTCAACAGCATTTGTATTCGTTCGAAGCCGATCCCAGACTTCTTTTGGTATTAGAGAACAGTGCTGATTTAACCCAGCAGCAATGACTGGATCCTTTTTATGCTTAGCCCAACTTTTGACCTTCTCATTTTCACGCACTAAAGAAAATATTAGGAAGTGGCCGTAAGACGCTTATAGTATAGAATGATTGCGAAGCGATGGTTGCCAATCGTTTTCTAAACACTTACGAATCATTCGATCTAGCATTTCATAATATGCTGCCTGTGAAGGAGCATTCAGAATGCTAGCCATACGATCCCATATATCATGGCCTTGCCTTTGCCTCCCAACGCACTCGGTGATATTTTGAAAGAAGTGGATTTGACGGAAGATAAGAATACCTCGAAGTTGCCACCCGATTGGCCGATGTTGAGGATCAATTCCACGAAGATATTGCCCTAAACCTGATAACCAATTAAAAAATGGGTTACAATCATGCACGCATCGATCATTTCGTAACCACGATGTTTACCTTGCATTTGATTCTGATCCATATCAACTGCAATCCCTTCAAACCCAGTGCCATGTAGATGGCGAAAGCGAATGGTTTTAGCAGTCTCTCTTTGTATGACTGCAAAAACCCGTTGAAAAAGAAGACAAAAACCGTCTGGGTCCTCACGCTGTGTAAATACTCGACATAAAGTAATGACTAGTTAAAAGTCAATTAGTAATTATTTCCAAGTAACTGTAAAACACTTAACCTACTCTTCCCTTGCTGTGGTAGCCATGCCGTAAAGAGTACTTCATTTAACCCGCCTTTTTTTAAGCCTCTTATATGATATATCGACTCCAAATGTTGGGAGGCTTATAAAGAGTTCGAGCTGATCTTTCAAGGCACATACAATCATTATCTTCTCATCTTCGAAATAATGCTCCTGAATATACGCCTAGCAAATGATAAGATTAGTAAACAATTATTTGGAATCACTTAAGAATATAATCGTTTCGCGGTTGTTCTCAACAAACCTTCAACTCGGGTCTCCGCTCGACCTCAAATAGGAAGCCATTGAATGCCTGTCCAGCTGGATAGGCCAAGAGTCGCTGCTTATAGATCATTGTGGCAATTTTGTCCATATTATTCAAGCTTCTATGGACCTCAGCAGGCGTAGATGCTCCGTATTTCTCGCAAAACTCTTGAAGCGCTGATCTTTTTAGAAATTGGGCTAAATAAGTAGTTACTAATCACTTACTAGTCGTGATCCGAGGGTTTTGTGTGCTTTGGAGAGCACTTAAGAGGCCTTGCATGATCGAAGTTGGTGTACGTGTAGGGGGTGGTGGTGGATGAGAATGAGTTCCCCTTGAAAAAAATAAATAATAAGGACAATTGTCAAGATCTAAGGGAATAAAGGCAAAGAATTGTACTGAGCATTGAATGGATTCAAGGACACCTTGCCCATTAGAATGCCCACCAGAAAGACCTATAAAAATAGTTGTTAAATGATTAGCACGGTTCGCGGTCATCCTTTAATCATTTGTAATCACTTTGTAGATACTTACCACAATATTTGCGCCTTCCTATCGTTTGCTCAAGAACATTGCAGAATTCAACAGGTGTTTCTGGAATATCACCTGAGAACAGGCCCTGAAGTACATTCAAATCAAGATGTTGATGTTGATGTTGCTGAATGGGAATATAGTGGTGAGTGTTTGAATCGCCCTCAAAATATTTACAACACACGAAAGGCATTTGTTGACCGCTAAGATCCTAACATCAGCTAGCTATTAGTTCAAAGTTATTAAACTATTAAATATCTTTCGAAAACCAAAATAACACTTACTCCATTAACTGTTTGACGGTACATTGGCGCGCATATTTCTGTTGATGCCTTACAATGGGCGCTTTTTGAAGGTGGTTTGCATTGTTCGGTAAAAGCTATCACAATTCCGGTTAGAAATGATTAGCAAGCAATTCATGATAGTAATCGATGATATGGGTTTAACTAATTCTTACGAAAATGCATTTTTCACCCTCCGATCTTTGTACACGGACTCCTGAATTTCAGAAGAAACATTTTGAATTATGTCCCAAAGCACCTGATCCACGGCTATATGCTCTAATGACCGGATACGAGGGTGTAGGAGCTCGCAGGCTTTAACCCCAGTGCATTTCCAGTAATGTTTCATCGCGGGTGTCTTTAGAAAACCGCAATTTGTCTTCTTTTCGGCATACCCCCTTGCATGACAATACTGCATCTGAATAAGCGGTTAATAAATAAATATTGACCATTTAAGAATGAATTGTTAATTAAATAAGAATAGTTACCTCTTCAAATGATGCTTTGATCTCTTGAGACGATCTCCCCCGTGAAGGGACGACATAGGTATAACCATATGGATCGGAAGCAGGGTATTCAGGCAGATCATGGATAAATTCAATTCGATATGTTAATAAAGGCTTACTTGTTCCCGCTGTCAAAGGCGTCAAGACCTCAACAGGAGGCTAAAAATATTAGCATTATCTAATAGATCACTTGTAAATCACTTACCGCTGAACTTGAAGTGACTTCCTCTCCCTCAACGGCGTCTTGTTCTTGTGCGAGTGAGTCCCCTTCCATTGATTGAGCGCTATTTTCCATGATAATCGCACAGTTTGAAGTACTACTGTACTAGGTTATGAATTAGGTTATAACTTATCAGTATTTCTATTAAACTGCAAATAAATTTGGAAATTGAAATTCAAAGCGGCGGCAATCTCTGATCTACCTTTTCCCTACACACTTTGTAAGATTGAAGCTACATATTTGTTTAGAGTGGTCACAAGAAGTATATCCTCCAGGATGTCCGAGGTTTCCCCAATTCGTGCCCCCAAATGTCTTTTCTCCCACAGGGAATCAGCATCATGTTATCTCCCACTCCAGATTTGGGAAGGAAGAAACTAATTTTTTTTTTCTTTCTTTTTCTCTCTCCCTCTCCTGTTAAATCGGGCGTTGAAGAGATCACGTTAACTTTTTGTTTCTTAATAATAAACCATGTACCATACTACGTACACTGGTGACTGCAGCCCTCTGGCGATTTGAGATAACAGCCAAAATCCCGTGAGTGAAATAATTATCAGAGTCTCCCGCATGGGAGTTGTATCAATATCATGCATATACATGTTGCCATTATCATAGATGATATGATAGCCCGGGTTGGTTTGAAGGATACTCTGAGCTGCGTGAGCAGCCATACGACTCCAGAGAAAACTTCCCGGGCCGGTATACCGTATAAGGACTTCATAAAGCAACTTGGAGTCTCATAAAGTAGTAGTACATAGAGGTTTCCTCTAATCCCAGATGTAAATAGACCCAACCATTATCACAGGAACATAATTCTCCCCATTGAGAGTAATCCCCGAAGATTGCACTATACATAGCATATTGCTCATCCTCCGACTCGGAAACGTCGTCGAGAATACCGGAAACAGAGATGCCGACAGCATTAATCAATGCTTATACTAATATAACAAACGAAAAGCCGCGTCTGCACAATTTCCGCCGAAAATAACACCGATGCACATTCGGGGGGCTATGCGGTATGAGCATGACTGAGATACATCCAGTCAGCCTGCCAGCCATGCCCATACCGGCTCATACAGTGATGGCCCATCCGGACATCTAAGCTGCATATTGCGAAGATGGTTCGTTTTCTTTTCCCTTTTCTTTTCCTTTCACCTTTCTAAATCTTATGTGTATGTATATATATAAGAATGTAAATGAAATCCATAGGGGTAACTATTACAACGAGAAAGTAATGTATATGTATCAAGAGATAAAAGTCAAATAAACCGACAAGGCGGCGGCGCCGGTGCCAGGAACCTGTAGTCGTTTAATTGCTTGTAATCTATTCCTTTCCATCCGATATGCCCGTCGGGAATGTGGCGCAACTCCTTTTTTGCTTTGAACTCCCCACGAAGCACACGAGGCTTCCACCTCTACGCAGGCATCTTCAATGACCAGTTGTTTGCTGCCATCATCTCCTGGCATCCCCAAGAGCCGAAGGTGGCATCAGTTCATCCTTGGCAACAGCTTCAACATCTGGGCGGAAGCCAGATATACCAACAGATACCGCCCTTAAGGGGCACAATTAAGGTTCGGGCAATGGTTCATCATTCCACATCGACCAGGTTACTTTGTCAGTATATCGAAGAGGCTCAACGGCCGGTGGTGGAGTTCTCGGACTTGGACTTGGAAATTTCGGATAGGGGCCTTGTCTCACCCACTGAGTCATCGGGGACGAGCTGGGTTCATTACACAAGTGAACAAAGCACAATATTCCGGCCTCCTCGCACATCATCCGCAGATGCTCCACATCCGCATCCTTCCATCGAGGAGATAGCCAGACCTCCATGACCTGCAGGTCAGGGGTTGCTCTTCTCCAGACACCCAGGAACGCCGCCAGTTCTTCCAGTATAAGCTCTTCATTCCACTCGTACGTGCATTGCAATTCCATGTCTTCTGTGAGACCTAGATGTGTTAACCCTGCAGGTACCACCTCCGCAATCCGGAGTGGCAATTCACCCGGCGACCATCCTAGGAGCGTCACGATCGGGGCTTTTAGCCTGCGTAGAGAAGGGAATTTCCGCAGCGAGCCCAGCTGGCCACTGACAGGCCGTATGTCGAGATAGTCGGTTTCCCCGGAGCTTTCGCAGTAAACGCCCAGGCCGAGGTCGAGCTCCCTTAGGGTTGATTGGACTTGCTGCAGGGCTGCCGTCAAGACCGAGCAATCCTGCCATCGCCGATCTGAGTTCGTTAGTAGACACAACCACTATGTAGAAAGACCACTTACACTTAACATCGCACCAGTGGTCGTAACGGAGCGATTCCAAGCGCGGCGAGAGGCGCAGTAACTTCGCAACGGTGCTGTCTGCCAGGGTCGAGAGGTGCAGGTTCAACGTCCTCAGCGAAGGGTTCGGAGCAGGCCAGCGCTTACGCGACCGCGCAACTGGCTCTCCCACGCTCACCTCGATGTGTTCCACGGGGAAACCCCACAAAGGCAGCAGTTCGTTGAGCGGGCACGTACCACTGCTCCAGATGACAGTCTTCAATGCCGCGAAGCTGGCCTCGGCGATTGCCCGTTGCAGCAACCGTCCCGTTGCCGTCCGTCCGTCGAGCTGTATTGCCAACCATCCCTCGAGCTGCAGCGTCTGCAGCTGGGGGAGAGCACCGAGGAAACGCGCCGTGCGCAGCTCTAGCTCTTCTATGTTCGGGTCATTGTCTTTGAGGTTATAGATGAAGTTGACTCGCCGGAAAGCAGCCAGATCGCGCTTCTCACGGAGCAGCCCATCCAATTCGTCGAAGGTGTCGATCTTCAGCTCATCCAACCCGTCAAAGGTGTCAATCTTCAGCTCATCCAACTCATCGGTGTCGGTCATCAGCTCATCCAACTCGTCGGAGGTGTCAATCTGAAGCTCGTTATTAGCGTATGGAACCTTAGAGAGGGTGCCTTCGGTGATGGCATGGCCGTCTGGCATGTCGGGTGGCATTGTGAGACAGACAAGCCGTTTTTGTGCAGAGGGAACTGAACTGCGGAATATTGAGATATCGTTCGAGGATTGATCAGCGTAGCTTTGGATTGCAATCTGAGACTGGGTTGAAGAGATAGTAGGCACAGAAACGAGAAAACTTTTTTGTGGGGGGCTAGCAATTTAGTTCAACTAAGGTATCTATTATTGCATTATTATTGCATGATTATTGCTTGCCTCAGGTACTCAGGCCCTACCCGCGGCACAAACCTGAGGCAAGATTATTGCATGAGATTGTATTGGCCACGTGCCGGGTGACTAGGGTGCATGGATGTAGTTAATATTGAATGTATGTACTCATGTATCCATTATCTGTGATACTTGGATTTTGGGGGTTCGCCACCCAAATGGAAGTACCGGCTATCTCCAATCTTATTAATATTTGACTAAATTGGGCTATCTCAGCCTGTAAATCGCGACAAAAAAACAGAACACCTGATTTTATTATTATTAACTACTACCGGTTCGGAAAATTTAAGCTTCCGTTTAGTGCTAAACATCAGCCTTGAGCCAAGCATCCACATTCCCCCAAAAGAGTCAACATCTTGATTTTCTTGCGAT
>NPHW01004080.1:0-11875 GCA_002240705.1 Elaphomyces granulatus
CCCACCATCTGCCGGTATGGTACATACATACATACATTCATATCAAATAAGAATTACAATTGTCCATCAATCAAACAGGTCGTTTTTTACTGTGCATTAACTAATTCATAAAGAACCCCAAGTCCGTTGAAAGTTACATATATACATCCCATTATTATTGCAATCACTAGTATGTACACAGTATCAATAGGTATGAAACTGAATCAGACCTCGGGAAGCTCCCTCAATCGATTATAAGTCTATTTCTGTTATAAATCACAATAATAACACACATCAACTCACATGTACTTGATCTGGCTGACGATATATATCTGTCACAGTGTCGCCGCCGTTCACTTCGATCTGCTGGTTCGAGTCTCGGCCTTCAAAAGCTGCCGTTGTCTGTCTACTAATAATTAGGTGATTATAAACAATCCGGCGAACGTGGCGACAACTAAGACTATATTATGCAAACGGGGCTTTGGAATAACGTCGATTTCAACGTCACAACGTGAAATATGTCAACTCAATCATGGTGCTGCGTCGGGTATGTAGTGGCGGTCACAGTTTGTATCGGGATAATAATGAACCTTTTAAACAGCTGGTTGGTTAGTTTTAGTTTTTATATGGATTTCATTTATAAGAGGGAATTGCATTTTTACAGTTGCTATATACAATCGCTGTCTCTTTCCGCAAAGAATATGACCAGCTGGCGACATATATATATATATATATGAGAATTATTACTATTATTTCTGTTACTCTGTCTACCGCCTTTACCTTTATGTATTTATTATTTTATGGCCTCTAGTCTCTAGGTAGGATGATCAATCTTGAATTCATCATCTTCATATTTTATTGACCCTTTCATTCCGTGGCACTTGGTTCATCTATGTATTTGCTTTCGTCACGAGGTTTGGCTTTTTTCTTCTATTACCCAAATTACCCAACTGTTAGAATTCTTCTGTCCTGAGCTTTGTTTTCTTTCCCCTGTAAGTTTTGTCATCGTTTGCTTAGAGCCAGGTTGATACCCTGCGAGTCGGAATCGCTCGAGGATTCTCATCTGTAACCATCACTTTGTGACTGCTATTGTGAGCAGTGCGTTGAAGTCCAAGCGTCCATTCTCCCTGAGCTGCTCCCTTAAGTGTCTTGATCAAGACGAGATATATAGCAGGCAGAAGATCGTAGTAGTATGCTCCGCTCCGGGACGCCGATTTGTGCTGCAGGAAATCTCTAATAAGCCCTATCTCTCCCTTAGGTAGTTACAGGGTCCAATAATAAAGCCCGGCTGGTGGATGCTGAGTTTACCACCAGGCCAACAGCCAGGGAGGTCATCAATCTCAGCGTAGAGTACTATATAGTCTGGACCAGGGGCAGCCCTTGATACAAGGTGAGTACTTTACCGATCTGAGGCTTGTGATGAATTTGAGCTTAACTATACAATATACGTGCTAATGATTAGTACTCTACGCAATCTTATGCATCGGTCATAAATCAAGGAAGGCTTAGCTCAGTAATGCATATAGGTACATAAACCGTGTTTGTCTCAGATGACAAATACTTGTTTCAACTTTGAGAGTTCCCGGCACTATTAGGAGTTTTTATATAGTACCATAAGTCCACCTTGTTGTACATATAATTGCAACGGTCGATCGATCAAACAGATGGTCTATTATTATTACTGCGCATCAATAAAGAATTCCAAGTCCGTTGAAAGAAATCAGGATATGTATGTGGTTTTGAGATGATCCTTAAGTCGCCAGAGCACTGAAAGTGCTACCTAGTTGATTTCGGACATTAACAACACGCTTGAGCAATTAATATCCAAGGTCGCTTCAATGAACCCATGGCTTTCATCACATCATGGTGAAAATTAAATTAGTTCTGGCAAATCGACGATCACGGATTGTGGACTGCAATTGATCGACGGCGCTTCGTATGTACTGTTAACACCATGATATGCAAATTATATATATAAATTCAGAAAGTTGAACCCTAAGAAAATGGTAAGAAGAGAATCACTCATCAGGAGACTATATATGAACTAATGGTATTCTCTTCAAGGTGACCAGCTGAGAATATATCATGGTTGATGTAACTACACAATCAGCCAATAATCTATACCTAGGTAGGTATGCCTGCGAGTTAAGATCGAACAGAAAGAAATTTTAAGCTTTATCAAGAATCAGCCATCTCTCCTACATACAGTAGTATCTGACTGTTTTCCCGATGGAATATCATACTACGTACTTCACTTACCTCGAGAATCTCTCAACAAAACGACGTCTTCCACATTCACTTGAATCACGTCGTGGTTCGCTTGCTTGCGTGACTCCATGACTGAGGACTCTACACGCACAATCTTTTCTGGTCACTTTAACTTATTATATTTTCTCTAATGTTCTCTTATCGGGTCGCATCCTGGATAAAGAAGTCAGGTCAACCCTGCGTTTTCGTGAAACGTATCGCAATGCCCAATTGCAGTGCGTTGAATCAACTTCTCGGCCCTTGCACCTCAGGATCTCGACGGGTGAACGTGATAACTCATGAGCTGCTTAGACACACGTCCTTTCTTGCTATGGAATTATATTTTCGGGGGTTTGTTAGTTGCTGCCTTGGAACGCGACATATGTATGTAGCAATACGTACGTACTATCATATCAAATTTCATCTTAGTATTTCGACTGATCATGAGCCTGGTATTATGAATCATATACAGGAAGGAATTTCACAAATAGCAATTCTTTATATTAGGTATAGTAACAGGAATCGTGGTCAAAGTTAGGCGAGCCATCATATCTTAGATTTGTAGAAAATTGTTTCTATGTAAACTTGCCTTGACCCTAGGTTTTTTAAGTTACCTACCTACACATCCTTCCGTTCAGTAATTACCCAAAGGTTGCCAAGTTGGTATCATAGGGTCAACATTTTGATCGAATTTGATTGCAAGATTGCCTTCCACGTATGTAAGAGACCTAGTTGACGAGCCCTTCAGAGCAATGAATTGAAACGAATCTCTACACGCATCAGTATGAAGTCCAGACAGGAAATGAAAAGTTCGTAATGTGGTGTTTAGATGATACGTGAATGCAAGAGGGAGAAAAGAAGATAGCAGTGAAAAAGTGGCGTGAGAAATGGAAGATGTAGATTCATCCAAGGGAGAAAAAAACCGCTCCGTTTACAGAAGTGCGAAACTTTTGGAAAACTTGAGCTTTGGAAGCATTCCATGCGCCAGGCCTATGATATAATCCCCGGGAATTCCGTTCGGTCCCGGAAACTCTTAACTCCTTGTAATCATTAACCAAGTCGTCTAACCCCACAACGGGGGGTGAATATATTCCGCTGCCCGGTCAAGAAGAGTCGGAATTGTCCACTCGCTGCTCGTCGAGCTATCTGGTGTTGGGGGTGGCAAAGACCCAACATTAGTAGGTGCATTTGACGACCCGGAATGGGGATAACAGCCAATACCTGGTGCAGAAACGTGGGTACTTGAGCCTCCGTGGCCTTGGTAATTAGGGCTGTCCCCGCTTCCACTCCATGGAAAGCTACCCTTGCTGAAGGCGGCGTTGAGCTTCTGCAATGCGCGGAGGGACTTCGTGATGGGTTTAGCCCACTGGGTTCGGGTATCTGCAGCAACAGAGGCTGGAACAGCGGTCGTGGCGGGTCCGGAAAATGGATCGGATATCGACAAGGGGGCATTGGTGACGCCAGGAATGGTATTGAAGGATGCACTGGACACCGCTTGCACGGTTGAAGCCATAGCCTGTGGAGGCGATGCCGCAGCAATGTTGTTTTTCCTGGTGTCGCTACCATCAAATTCAGTCTCTGCATTTGCCCGTTCTGCTATTACCGACTCTAGTTGCCGCAGCAATCTCCAGACCTGTGGCTCGGATTTGGATTCCTCGATTACCGCGAGGAGAAACGCAGAACTGATGGCTCGTTGAAGGGTGATCCAGGAGCGTGAACCATGTGTGCTGAACGAATGCAATTCGATATAAGATTCAACCGTTCCTATAAGACTCGACATGCAGTCTTTGCGTACTTTCGTGGTGAGCGGATCAGCATCGCCAACGGTCGCTTTAAGCGCCGGTCGGCAGAGCTCAGATGTAATGTAGGAAGCGTGCACTTTCAGTGCAAGCCTCTGGAGATGATCCATCGCTGAAAGACAGTACTTGCGATCTCGAAGATGCGGTGCTGCATCGACCAATATTTTCTGAATGCCTTCCTTATACGTCTGAATGGCTTTAAAACTCATTGGGTACTGTGGGCTTAGCATGCGCCCTCGGACAATTTCCAGCGTTAAAGATATTATTCTGCTCATAGTCTCAAAGTAATCGTACTCGCCAGCTCCCGAATCTTGTCTGAAGGCGATTTCCGGTTGGCAAATGGCAGTTGTCGAAGGCCTATCATACGACAGGGAAAAATGGCTATCCTGCCATGCCATAGACCACCTAGACCCGGTCGTAAAGTCAACGAGGAAGCGAAGAATGGTGTAGAATGGGCCTTACCAAACGTGCTCCCTTGTGTAACGTTCGGCCAGAGAGAATCGGTTAGATTCGACATGCAATCCTAAAACCAATCCCATTCGGAGGGTCATTCCTAATTAATATTAGTTTGAAGTCAGTTCTTCAGTAACAAATAACTAAATGGACGTTCATACCAAGTATCACATAGGAGACGCCAGGGTTCATGTTATATGATAGGACGTTTCCGATGATCAAGAGTGTTTTCATGGCCTCGATCGTGGGTTGCGAGACGAAATTCGTCATCCGTAGACATTGATAAGAACAACACACTGCAAGTATTAGATGACGATGGGTGACACATTCTCCGAGGACTAGTACGTACCATAGACTTGCGAGGTTAATTCTCTCTGTTTGCCGGGTAGATCTGATGATTGGCAGCCAGATGCCAGCACAGCGAATAATAAACCTATATATGCTAAGCCCATTCCGAAAGGTCGTAATAATGCCTGATCATCGTCGGCTTTCAAGGTACCCCCGGTAGCGGCGCGATTCCGCAGCAACATCTCGAGATTCTCCTCAAAGAGAGAGACATCTACAAGAACGGGGTAAAGCGTGCCGGCTATGTCTCGGTAGAAGTAAAAGAATCTGTCCCACATGCGAGCGGAAGGCAGTCAGTCGTCCAGCTTTACAGATCTGGGACAGGGAAATACGAACTCTCTACACTGTTGATCGGTTGGAAGGGCTTCGCACACTGCGCTGACATCGAAGGTTGAAGTGTCTGAGGACCATAAATCCACAAATGGATACGTCGCAGTCTCATTATCAAGACCCAACTTGGGCAAGATCCCCCCTTCGAGCAGTGCTTGCGCCTGGAGCGACCCCGACTTATTCAAGATATATGCAAGCACTGATCTAGAGCCTAGATGAACCGTTCCTTCACCTAACATGTTGGCGGTATGAATCCCTTCACGCTCGGGTGAGTCGCTGGCGTCAGCGCTGCGATGGATACCACTTGACTCGGCGGTGGCAATGCGCCCTTCCTCCAGCTGTTCGAGTCCCATGCGCAGACTCGAGATGGTCTGCTCCATTTCCTTTAGTTTGTTGCAGACATTCTCCCAATCCTCCCGCGGAAGTGATACTTTCCCTCCAAGCGCCGTGGTGCCCAGACCCGCTCCGGGAACCCCCAGATTTGGACTAATGTTGACACCATCCGGCGCTGCAACAGAAAGCTGTGGATGATCTCCTCCCGCTGGTCTACTTCCAGCGTTATCGAGAATCGAGTGCGAGGTGGAGATTTGTCGCTTCTTCGATGGTCGCTCGTATGAGCATAAGTCTGCGTGATCGCGCTTGACGCAGCCATCGCAAGGCAGATTGCGGTCGCATTTCACCTTACGCGTGTGGCAAGGATAGCAGGCCTTAGGCTCTCGCGCCTTCCGCTTGGTCCGAATGATTGCATCGATATGGGACCGCGGAAGCTCGGACAAGGGATTTGTGCTGGTCGTTCCTGATCCAATGGTAGACGGAGAGAATGAAGCCTGCGGCTGATAAGATGCCATTAAACTGAACCAGCAAGCTGGTAAGGATCGGGGTTCAGAATAAATTCGGCAGGGGAAAAAAAGGGGGGGGGAAGGGGGGGGGGAAAGGAATTGAGAAGAGGATCAATGATCAAAAGGTCAAAGGAAGTTCAAGGAGATGGGAGATGAACGGGGGGAGGACAGGGACGACCGAAGTAGGTCCGAAAGAGAGGGGCTTAATTGGGAGACATTATTGAGAGTGCAAACAAGCTATTCGCCAATGGAATTCCCTTTTCATCAAGCTATCTAGGTATGTATATAGCAACAACTTTAGACGAGGCGAAAGGAAGTAAATGACGACAATGAAGTTTTTGGAGATTGATCACACTCGATAGATACTACCTACTAGTAGTTATCATATGTCTGCGACTCCGAGATTGAGATTGAGAGAAGATAGATGAAGATCACATGGACGCTTGCTTGACCAAGCAACGATCGACAAACGAGTGTGGATGCAACTAAAATAAAGGATCGGGATATGTATGATAGGTATGAAAAGAAAATCGAGCCTCGCTCTTAAAGTTTAGAGTATTTATTAGCTTGCAGGGAGGGGAAAACGGAATCGAGCAGGAAAAATAGAGTTGTACTTTATCATACATAAAATACTCCGTCCACACTAGTTAGCTGGCTTTGAAGTTTGAACCTCGGACCTCGATCAACATGGAGAAGAAAAAGTGATGAAGATCTTTCAACGATCGATTCCGATTTATTAGATCCACATGGTTATACAGCCCCAAAAACTAGGAGCTTAGCAAGATAATATATAGTTCATCCTCACCTATCTCTGTCATCAGCATCCATCTAAACCTTCCAGTTTAACTAGTCAGAGGTATGATTAACTATGACAACCTCCTTTGTGAGCAGAAACTAGTAATCACTAATATAAAATGGAGGAAAGGAAACGTTATGATATAACTTATTTTTTGTGATATGGAGCTTTGACCAGTTCAACCAGGGTCCAGTTTCTATTCATCCAGGATTCCACCAAGCGGCCTCGAGTTGGTTGGCTACTTGCTTGGCACTTGGCAGTCACACAAGAAAGCGGAGTTTGCCGATCACCGCCCGCAAGCCGCTCGGGGACCTTGTTTTTCCTCCTTGACAGCTGGTTGGTTAAACATGACTCTAGTCAGTATGTATTTTATTGTTTCATATACATTTTATATGAATATGAATCAATTGTCATCACCAGGAACCGCCCAAACGAATAATAATTGTTTTATTACTAATATTCACCCACATATGCACAACCTTGCAGCAGCCAAACGTAGCTTGCAGCTGTAGGAATACAGTAAACCCCGCGGGGAACAAACTACATACTCTACTAATAAAAATCTCAGGAACATTGGCAGGGAAGGGGAAGGGACCCGGTAGGTCATAGATTGGGCCGTATTCTCCGCATGATGCATATGGCATCTACATAATTGCATACAGACCATCATGACTGATAATATACTCCGTTAATAAGTCAATTGCTTCCGGTTATCCCTTTAAATTAAATGTTTTTAGCGTATGACAAGTTTTTTGACATCACTAACTATGTAGCGTCGAATAGTAACGAGGAACTGAAGTTGAAGTTGAAACTCCCGAGTCTCATATCGCGCCCAGCTCTGATACATACATAATATGTATACATATGTAGAGACTGGATGTATGTACAAGTACCTGACTCCTACTACTACATATGATAGAACCACTTCTACAGAATACTCATTTACCTAGTGTATACATGTACGACAGGTTGCTTTCCTTTCATATGCATTCTGGCTTCCCACTTAAATTTAAGATTTACACATGTGCATGTGGAGTCTTATTATTAATGCGATCTGATTGCCACTACTCGCCAACAAAGCCAAATAAATCTGCTTGGTCAATTCTAATGAGGTTGAGGTAATACAAATAAACTGACAACAATTCAGCCCTAAGAGGGCCGCTAGTGTGTAATATTAGTTAGGGCTTGAAGGAAATATTGATTCATTCAAACCCCATGGTAATTCAGATGTTAAGCTGTTGGCGAATAAAACACATGAAGCTTATCGCACTCATTAAAATAAAGGGAGGGAACTATTCTCAAGGGGGGTTCATTGTTAAAAACTGGACTTGTTAGAGTGGTCCAAATCCCAATTCCCTTTTCGCAGACGGCGATCAGGATAACTATTCAAATATTGTTATCTTTGAATACATGGAAGATGATGAATTTGAGGAGTAGGCGTTAATAGCTGGTCCGGAGGCTTCTAATCAGTTTATTAATACATAATATCATCTATTAGCTTTTTTTCCCTAGTCTTCTGATATGATGAAATTCTGTCTCTTTTCCGCTTTGTCCTCTCGGTAAATAATAATTAATTATTTCAACGCATCAAGCTCGTCTAATACAGGTTGGACCCGTCTTTCATCTAATAGATAATAGCAATATTGCGCATGCCTCGGTAACTGCAGGCCATGGGTAAGTTGAAGGCTGTCGCCACAGACCAGACTCCATCCCCTACATGTAACTAACCAGCGCTCGTCGACCTGGAATTCGATCTCAATCTCTTGGCTCAATATTTCCCAGCGATACTGTCCGATGGAGTGATTTCAAATTTGTACGTATCGGCTGGTAGAAACCCCCGAGATTGGGTTTCCCTTCTCATTACCTATCAAGTTTAAAGTTTAAAGGTTTTAATCTGTTTTCTCATCCCCCCCCCTGTCGATGTGCAAGGCCGTTTGTCTTCCTTTTTAAGGTTATATAGCATGATTTCTTGCACTGGGCAATATCATACTACATGGTATCATACATGGATGTGATGTCACGGACGAACCCTCTGCCCAAAGAACTTCTGTTCTACGATCGGGCTATGAAATACATCTCATCAGCGGTCAGTCACTGGATCTGGGATTCCTGTCGGAAAATCTAAACCAATAAAAACTCAGTCATAGAAAGTTCCTGGAGCTTCAAACGCTTTAGGCTATTAGGGTGGTGGTAAATAAAAGAAAATCTATACCTATGCATAGCAAGCTATAACTAAATCTTAGGAACAGTCTAGCTGCTCCTTTCCTTCGTCGAAGGTGACTTGCTTTAGATATTAGCCACATTACTCTAGTAACGAGAATCTTTTATCCATTTTATAGCCTCTAGCTATGGTTCCTCCATGCGAAGCTCGTCAGCGCTCAATTGAGTCGTCAATCTCGACCAGTAAATGTATTCACCCTGAAATGAGTTCAAACCCCATAGAGCGTGCTTACCAAAAATTGGGTAATTAAGAACACAAACACCATAAATGTGAGTTTTGGTTACGTATAGAAAAGGCGTGCCCTTACCAATATATATATATAGAACCGGCATTCATAAGTTTTCTGGTTAATCGATTTATTATCAAAGGAATAGATATTCATATAATAATATATCTAATCTAGAAAGAACACCTGTAATTTGAGCATGCTTTACTTCCATTCGTTGCAATCATAAAAGCTTTGTCGATAGATTTATGCTATTGGCTAATTTGTGCTGAGATGTCCTCAACTTGCTTCGGTGCCAATAACCGAGCGCATCAGTTATATCAATTAAGCTTATCTTTAGCACCACGAAAGTCCATAATGGCTATGTTCTATTTTTTTGACCTTGGTGCAATCCTTTTTTTGGTTGATATGATATGATATGATATGATATTCTATGATATAGCTATGGATATATTTCACGTGATTGATAATTTTAATTTAAGATTACATCAGCGAGCTCAGACGTTACGTTACACGGGTGTCGGACACCCATTCAGAGATTTTATCTTGACTCCACATTGTAGCGTTATAATTATAATTAAGTAGAGGCGAGGCGGAGGAGCTGAAATCTGTCTGGCACCAGTCCGCCGCCCCACTCATAGATACGAGCCTCTGTAGGTGCCATTGCATGTTTAAAATCTCGTAATCAGGTAAGGGGTGGGTTTCTGGGTTTTCAGTAACTACCTAGGTATTCTGAACGATTGGCCCGATTCAACCTTCTTATACACTTCACCACTTTGACCATATAGGATATATGCGTCTGCAGAATCAGTTAGGCCTCTAGGGGACTGCGGTTCTGTGAGTATATCAATCCGATCGTGTCTCTTGTGTTTGGACGTGGGTAGCCAAAAAAATTGAATAGTGATTTCATTTGGATTCTCGTCTTTTATTGGCTTTAGTGTAAAAAGCCCTTTGGTCCAAAGACGATGAACGTCGGGAGAAAGGCAGATCAAGTTATGACAGCTATCAATATTTTTTTCTGGTATATTCTCAGGGAAGATTCTCCGCTTCCACTCCACAAGCAGCTCTGGAGTCCAAAATAGGCCCAGCAGGTCCAAAACCTTCTAGATGGATATCGTCTTTTGATTTGAGAGGGCAAAACGGAAAAATATGAGCTACATCCGGAAACTTTCTTCCTGTTATAACGCACTGTTTTCGATCACGATGGAGGCACTTATGATACTGTTAGCAAAGGTATTAAGACTAGACAAGGTATACTAACCAATTCTCGTTGGCTGGCAGAACGGTGTAACTCTTTCCCTTTATTAGTTGATCCTTCCCCCCGGGAATTTCTATTGGACTGAGAGCTTTTTGTGGATACAGATGAAATTTTTTGGGCTCCTATAAAGCTTTAATAACTCTTTTATAGAAAGAACCAAACTTATATACTTACAAGTAGCGGCAATTCTTGAATCTCATCGTTGATCGAGAAAATCCAAGTCACCATTCTGCGAAATGCTTTGGTGTTGTTCACTATCTGTTCCACGCACTCAACATCCCCGATATGGATCCGACCGAAGAACAGTTAGTTAATGATCAAGTCCGCGGCATATGCCGGCCACGGTAGGGTTCAAACCCCGGTCGTCAATTTGTGCCTTTTTGGCTGTAGGGGCTATCCTATCCCCGCCCTTTTCTCGGTCCATTTGTAAGATCCCTCAATATCGTTAACAATTGTGTCCGTCTGTCGGATTGGATATTATAATCCTCTTCATCGACTAGAGCCTGCGGAGCTGGTAGTTGCGGAGTAGGCGGCGTGGGAGGTTCGGATGTGGCCACATTATTGTGTTGTGAATCTGGTTTTTTGCCCACGGCGTTCGACTGCACATCTATTTTTTTATTGGTAGATCTTGTTTTGCTAGTCACGATGTTCGACGGATCTATGCCGTTCAGAGTCTTTGGTTGCGGTGGTCTCAGTACGTGATGGTTTGCGTTTTGTGCCCTTGGCCTGTTGAGGCATGCTGATATAGTAAGGTGAAGGTGATTTGGAAACAGTCCTGAAACGATAAGCGTGGAGGGGATGAATGGGATTTTTACGTCCACTTGTTGGTGGTGCTATTCACGGGACAACATAGGTACACAGGTCAACGCCAAGCAAAAGCTTCGTTGCCTCAGGCTTCATACCACCAAATATTGTGTGGTGGTATTTTGGTATCTAAAATACGACCCAGGTACCTAGGTAAATACCAAGTTGTTGGTTTTTCTGGAAATACCACACCAAATACCGTCAGCTAGCTTGGCAATGAATTCAGCCTATTCAATGTACCGGAGTGAGTCGCACCTTCGCCTTCAAAGTCTTTTCATCTCAGCTTTGAATTTGTTCAGAATCCAGATAGCTAGTAACTACTGGTATGTATTGCTGCGATTTATTTAATTATGGGTCGTCCAGATGCCTTTGCCCAATAGTCCAACTATTCTCAAAATTTAATCCATTATAAAAGAGTTCCTGCTCTTTCGCGTGATTTCTATTCATTCAAGTTGTTTCCAGTTGAAAAAGCACCATCAAAACGGCAATGTATGTAATTTACCTCGGGACCTAGTAACTGCTACGGTCCAGGCTAGAGAGAAAAGCACGATGGTTCATTCCAACTATCTAGGGCACGA
>NPHW01004081.1:0-12203 GCA_002240705.1 Elaphomyces granulatus
AACGGTGCGCGACATCACCGACCAGAAGCGCGCCGAAGACGCGATCGCCTTACCAGTAACTACCAGCACTACATAGTGTTTCTCTGGAGGAGCGCCCATCCTACGCAATTGCTCTGGCCCATTTAATAATAAGCGACCACATCCATCAAGGCTGGGGGGAGCGAATTGAGGTTGATCGACACTGGACAGCTCCTAACACCCCCCGCGATAGATCGGTATGCTCAAGCGGTAGGGAACTCACTCGGTGCGACTGACGAGTCTATTTTTGGCTTCATCGATGGCACAGAAGTTGCAGTGTGTCGGCCTATGGAAGACCAGCAGCTATTCTATAGCGGCCACAAGAAGCCGCATGGTAGAGCATGGATTTGGTGGTGTATAGCAAATTTTCAAACTTCTGCACCTTAGGACACTGGTTTATGTCCTATCGGCCGGTATATGCCTGTATTTGCCTTTATATACAATTGTCGGACGTGAGAGGTGGAAATCAGATCTCAGAAATGTTTGATCTGTTGCCGCCGTCGGTTGAAGAGTATACAAGCGGGAATATTGAAGTCAGAGAAGTCCTTGTACATTATGTAAGATTTATGATTCTTGAAATTATATACAATCTAGATTGAAACTGTATCTTTGCCGTTACCCTTTTGCGCCAACACCTGCCCTAACATGAGGAGTATTTGATTGTTGGCTTCCTCCTGCTTCAGCTGACGCTCTTCCTGGCGCCTCTCATACTCCAACTGCCGTTCCTCCTGGCGGGTTTCCAACGCCTGGAGTCGTTGCGCTGTTTCTTCTCGTACCTCGTTTATTTGCTGGATGAGACCAGCTTGGTCAATAGTACCAGAACTACTGTTTGAAGCCGCCGGCGCGTGAGCTATCTCTTTGATAGCCGATGCCAATTCTGAAGCACCACCCTCCGTGGCGCGTGCAAGTCGTTTAACCATTTTAAGCAATCCCTCATCCCGTTTCTGCACTTTGGGATTATTGCGGCCTCGACTTCTTGAACCGTGAAGGTTGGACTCCGAGCGAGCAGTTGTCCTCCTGGGATGTAATCGAGCAGGCGTGGATATCTCAGCAGGAGGTATACCACTGTCGGCTGTGTTGTCATTTTCTTTTTCATCGAAATCACTGCTGCCGATATCGATAATATCTCCCGCTCGACGTTTTTGGTTGTAGGACCTTCCCAGGTTCTCCTTCGCCCTCTCCTTCGCGCTTTGTTGCTCGGTTACTGACTTCCTCCTGCCCTCGGTTTTGTCTTTCTGTTCTTGGTCGACCAGCTGAATACGGTTAATAAGCATATCCAGGTGCTCGAAGTACTCGCCATGGCGAATCTCACGCCCCGACGTATCCTCCTTTTCCTTCCCTTCAGTCCTTTGCCCTATCTCCTTCAAAAAAAATGACTTGGCAATACTCCAAACGATTTTTCTTCCACCTTGTTCTTCATATTTATCGACGACAGACCTCCAGAACTTGTCCCTCCCGCGGGCTTGTAATTCCATATGGCATATATTTGCCGCCAGCAACATAAGCTCCTCTTTTTCCTGTGAGGTAATGCGAGATCGCCGCGGTCATGTGGAGGGATTATCAGCTATATAATAATATGATAAACTATTCTATACTCCGCAGTCTATCCACCCACAGCTTTCGAGATTCTGGCCACATTTTGCAAAATGAAATTGCTACGGCCTCATCCTTTAAGGCGACCACGGCTTCCATCCGAATTTTGTAAGTGTGTGTCGGAAGCCATCGGTGCTAAGTCGGGCTTGTCCACATTCCGGTAATCCTCGGCAGAGGGAAGCTGGTCGTAAAACGCCAGAAGGTGTACCCGTGAGTTTGCACGGCTATCTGCCCCGTTATCCAGGTGGACTTTCGTCTCAACTGCAAGGCCAATATATAGCCCTATCATCAATTAGTTATGGTAGGTGTACCGATGTAGATCCAAGACTTGCCTTTCATATAATACATTCCCAGCGGTGAACTTCGGGCATAGTTCACATCCCCATCCATATAGCGAAAAACTCCAAAAAAGTTTTCCGGCGAGAATCGTGAGCCAAGGTAATCCGTTAAGGCCTCGCGGGAAGTTGTAGCTGCGAGGAGACAGTTCTCTGGGTCCTCAAGAAGGTCTTGAATGTGGAGCTGTTCCCGTAAGTTACTAGCACGCCCCTTCATCCTATTCATCCTAGAGAGGCTGCGGACGCTTACCTCCATATAGTGTAGAACATTCCACTTATGGGCCTTTGTGTTGTCAAAAACCTTGTTTCGGGCAATGATAGCAGTATTTTAATCCATGTTTATGATTTCCTCCCAGAGCAGATTCACGGCGAAAAGAAACGTATTCCAACGAATCGCCCGGTCGAGAGCCCGAAGCTGCTCATCGGAATCATCTCCGCCATCCTCCATAGGACAGGCCGCGCGACGTCCTTGACGTCGGAAGAGCTCCAGAGAGTGTATTTGCAACCCTCTCGCGAGACGTTATGCGGTTCTCGCCCTCGTTTGGTTCACCGGACGTATTGCGCGTGTCTTGAATGGGAGTTTACTAACTAGGGCGTTTGTTCGCGTCATATCATTTGTAGTCTCGTGCTTAGAAGTCATGGTGGGAAATGCTATGGTGATGAGCGCAAGGGTCTCCGGTGTCCAGTCTCCCGTGACTTCGAATGTCCACTCGAAGAGACCTAGTCTGATTTTGAGGGAGAAAAGCTTTTAATTCTATCATACTTGTTCTCTATCTCAGGAGAAAGAAAGAAAAAGACTGTGGGGTGGGGAATAAAGAGAGCGTGAATCAATGCAGATGACGAGTGGCATCGACGGGTCCTTTCGACGGTGGTATTCAGGGCTATTCCCATATCAAAACCGTGTACCATAGCGTAAAGCTCTGATGCTAGGACACTTCGGGTAACCCTTTTGCATTTGATAGATGACCAATGGAGGATATTGCCCTTGATGTTGATAATTTTCTTGCCTTCAACGGAGTTTCTGAATGACGATTCAGTTTGGTTGACGGTCTCGGTTGCCATATCACGTATCCAATCTGAGAAGAAAAGTCTTTGTTATTGGCAAATGAAGAGTCGACAAAAACGAATAATTAGAGGGCGTTACTTGACATATTGATGGCGTTGCGGGGGGAAAGAGAGACGTTCTGGAGCTTGACGAAGTGCAATCCTTTGTCCTTATTGTCGATTTGCCATTGGAGGCGCTTGTTTAGAGCCTTAACGTCTTCAGCCACTATATTGGTTGCTTGTGCCGCATAAGAAAGGTCGAAAGCGGCTTCCGGTTGGCAAATTGTAACAATATACGCCCCTCGAGCGCGTTGTGCGACATACTCATTCTTTTCGCTCCTCTTGTCGACTGAAATAGGCAGTCTTGATCCGACTTGCCTGCCTTTCTTGCGTAAGTTCAATGTTGCCGAACTTGTTGATTTCGGTGATTTTGATGAGCCCTCCATTAAACATAAGTGGAGTCTGCACAGTCAGCTTTTCGAGTGGCTTTGACAAGAGTTTTGCCTTGCCGAATAGTGTTTTTTTTTCGTTAGGGCCAATCGTGGCCAAGATCTTATGATAACTGTGATAAGCCTCAGATCCTGCGTGTAGTTGATAAGGATGGCCGGGCTATTTCTCGGAGCGTGAGATATTAATTAGTTATTCTGACATGTAACGTCATTGTCAGGCTCAGCCCTTACCCAACTGGGGCCAGGGACACCTTGGCATCTTTGACACGGCGCCTGCGATTAAGCTTCTGGAGCTTACGTTTCAGAGAATTATAAACACACATTTTGCTTAGAATCCAGATTGAAGATTTGACAATAATCCCTGCAGGTGGAAGATAAAACTGGCTTTGTGATAACTATGGGAAACAGTATCGGGTGGTAAGGTTGAAGGCTCTTTTTATAGTTAAGCAGTCCAGCTCTGGAGATTTGGCTTGGCCTGAAGTGAACGGACAATTGATCAGTCATCTGCTGTATAAAGCTGATTCGGTGTCCCAGAAGATCCTTCCCTTCATGAGATTCGTGAAAGAGATCAAATAAAGTCGGCCCAATATGCAGCGTTCCTAATTCGCAGAATACCTTGTCTGCTTCCTGCTCTCACGTCGATGTCGACAGTACCATATTTTAGAATTGGGGCAATATGATTTCCGCACCGCACAAGTTACAACGTGGCGCTCTTCTGAAGTTTTGGAAGTGGGAAATGTTATTGAAGATGTCTACCGTTGCCCATGTTTCCTTGGGTGGTGGCGTATTGCTATTGTGGCTCTTTCTTTTCGACGCGGACTCCGTCTTCATGGCGTTCTCGTCTTTTCGCCCGCTGCCGCTGTCGGCTTTGTCCGCCTTTGAGTCAAGGAGAATAGATTTGTACAGGGAGGAGTCGGCGACGTCGCTGTTGGTGATGCATTGTTCAGAGCCTGGCCCTCTTACGAAATATTGCGTGCTTGCCTTCGTCGTGATTATCCCTATCGGCAGCAAGTTCTCCATCAAAACCCACCGCAAATCCGGTGTCTCTCATGACATTTTCTTTGACAAGGTTCCCATCCGTCACCCGCTGGTTGATGGCTTTACCAAGTAGCCACTCAGCACTCCAACAATCCTCAAAAGTGCGAAGCCAAGGCACTGCCTTGTGAAGCATGCCAATCATGACAAGCCTCCTCCAATGGTGTTTTGGCCCAGCGGATAGTCACTTCCCATCAATCCCAGCTGCCACCTTTGCTCACTTTATGCCACAGTGGCGCCACCAAATGTGTCCGCGAACGCCTCCTCTCCAAAACCGTACTTCACTCCCAAGTCCAAAAAGTCGGCGCCCTTTTTGATGTTGGCTTTTTCGCTCCCAGGCACTTTCTTGTTGAAATGTCAGTCTGGATAATATAACTGCCAGATAGCATTCTGGCCTGGATGTCGCGTCATCGGTCGCTGCATTCACGAATTTGACATATAGTGCACCACTCAGTGGTTTTATTGTTTCGACCGGCAACCCCTTTCGAAATTGCAGGCTTCGCAAGAACCGCGTCGATGACGGCAACCGCTTTGCGAATACCAGCCGGTGCTGTGAGTGGGATCGTTGGAGTGAAGTGGGGGGGACGAGCAGCTAACGATTTGCTTTCTGGCAGCCAAGGCCGCGGTCGGGCTTGTCGGGCTGCTCTCCTTTCCTCGAGATGAGAACGGACGGCCCTAGGCTTGGCAGCATGAGAAGGAGTGGACGGGGGGCTTGCTTTAGTGGGTAGACGCGACTTCTGTCGCGCTGCCAGAAAGGAAGACGGCGTTGCGGCCGGAGCTGGAGCAAAGGAGTGGCAAGGACGGTTCTCCCGGAAGACAGGCTGGCGAGGAAATGGGAGAAGGCTGGGCCAGTCCTGTACCGGGAGGCCCGGTCCTTATAGAAGGGACACCAGGGATGTGAAGGCGAGACTGGCGTAAAGAAAGAGGAAGAGAGAAGGTGAGGAGAGATTGGTGGAAGAGGAGAGATGGAAGGTTTGTGGGAGCTATGAAATGCTTGGAAAAGGTAATAAATGTATGGAGCAGGATACAGTCACCAGAAACCAGAAGGATGTGAAGAGGAAAGGAGGAGGGATTTATAATATATATGTTTGTAGAAACGATGTCAACAGACGTCAATATTGTGAACAGACGTCATTGTCAACAGACATCATCATCAACTGCATCTTCGCCTCCGGCTAGAGCATGGCCTGCCATTCTGAATCGAAATGAAAATACTCTTTGCAGAATCATTATTAACTACCTATGTAGTTGATTTGAGGTTATTTGTTAGACCCTAGCGCCGCGTACCACTTCAGGTACGTTAGGCCGGCCGCCGCGGTTAGTGTCTGAACACTGAGACTAGTTATTTGTAATGTTTGTTATGTTATGTATTATGTAATAAGATCGGGGCTAACTTAACTTAATTATGCCTATACATGTAACAGGTATGATATAATAATGCCTATGTATAAAAATAACATGGTTTGTGAACTAAAATTCAGCCTTAAACTCTATAACTAGTACCAACATTTGTTCAAGGTTATCATAGGTAGTTAGAGCAAGAGCTTTAAATAATAAGCTTATCAGTAGCTACATGTACATAGTTATAGCTATGTAGTAGTAGTTGATGGTGAGGGAGATCTGATGAGGTGACACCAATTTTCATTTGCACAAGATCTGACCGGTTGCAGGAATTATATCTCATGCATGTCACTCATGCATGTCACACATCCCCTCTCTTTCATCCTTCTCTCATTTTCGCTTTCTCCCACCCATCTTGCTATGATAACATCGATAGAGTATAATCAGAAACGAGCTTGTCCCCGAGATTTTTGTTTGAAATTGTCCCTACGACCATCTTTTACAATTTACCTAGGTAACTAACTACACACTAAAAGTAGTAGAGAGACTCATACTAGCATTTTCCATCCCCGTACACCCACGAAAGATCCGTTTCAAGCTTGCTCATCTCAGGTCTAGCCAGTTGCTCTGTGACAAGTTTCGGCTATGGTTTTGCAGCGGCTTTATTTGGTTGTTTTGCTCGTGGTGAGTTCGCCACAGGTGACAGCACCATTGTATAACCCATTTCCCCTCGAATTGGGGTTAAGGATATGAAGTGAATTCAGAAATCGGGAGGCGGTAGATTAGACCGATTTGCTGATTTCAAGATTAATTAATAGGCCGCGTTGGTTTCATTGATCATAGGCGCGTACGTCGTCCGTTTCTCAGCTTACCT
Source organism: Elaphomyces granulatus (assembly GCA_002240705.1). Classification (NCBI taxonomy): domain Eukaryota; kingdom Fungi; phylum Ascomycota; class Eurotiomycetes; order Eurotiales; family Elaphomycetaceae; genus Elaphomyces; species Elaphomyces granulatus. Next base: position 6,690 of record NPHW01004081.1, read on the forward strand.
CCTCTTTTGGCTAATAGCATGACCGACGCTGACTATCGATATCGTAGTTTCGCTTGGGCTGGTTCAAACCGGTTTTATCCCGCTCTGTCACCATTGGCAGGCTCCGGCACGCTGCTTCCGATAGTCACAATCGCAATCCCACTTCTTGCAAAGGCTCTGATCAATGCAAAGTCCCTGAAAGAAAGAATCCATATCATCAAAGTCATTGTGGAACAGTTCCTAACTATTGTACCTGCGGTCATTGCCACACTGGCGCTCACGTATATTTATCCAAGCAGGATTGTGTCCTGCTCTCTAGAGCAGCAATGGCAGTCATATTTCCACACCAAAGACTCACGTGCAATCCGAACAATTCAGGACGGGCTGCAGTGTTGCGGATTCCGAAGTACGCATGATAGGGCCTGGCCGTTTAAAGATTCGACTCATGGGGATAATGCCTGCGAGTTACAATTTGGATATCGACGGAGCTGTCTAGATCCGTGGAAAGAGACCGAACAGAAGATTGCATGGATGGTATTTACCGCCGCTGTCCTAGCTTTCATCGTCAAGGTATTTTATTTTCGTCCTTCCAACGTGTCCTATCGATGGATCGATCTTTGATGCAAGTTGCTTATTTGTCATCGTACTCTGGGCAGTTTGGCGCTACATCATACTTTGCAGAGCGAGTTAATGGTCGAAACCGAAGTGTTGGGGTAGTAGTCAACGAGCCCAATCCCAGATTGATTCCTTACTCAGATGACGAAACCGGGCAGAATGACGACCACGAAGCCGATAATGATGGCGGTGGCACAAGGCACGGAACGAATTCTCGTTGGGCCCTGATAGGTGAAGCCGATGATGACACAGAGAGGGGCTTAAGCGTTGTTCCATCAGGATTAGGGCGACATGAAGAAGCCTGAGGACTACGCGATGGATAGGGCAAGGTGGGAAAGTGGTGGCTTCGACACAATCTTTGATTCTAATCAAATTGCATTGTTGTTCTGATGGGGAAATGTAAACTCTGGATATCGAAAAGTTGGGAAATAAATAAAGAAAGAAATACCAGCTATATGACACGAAGACTAAATCATACTACGCTGCAGACTGGGAAACTACATACTGTCCATTGGCAACGTCCTGGATGTTATCCACGGCGTGTAACATGTATTGATGCGGGAAATCCCCGTATCTTTTATCTTTTATTTGTGCAGAAGATACTCAGAGAAATGCTCCTGAATCGACTTGAATCCATCCAAAAGCAAGCCACTATGGCCATTGACCTTGCGAGAACACAGTAACACTTTGATGAAGTTCCTCCTCCGACCCCCCCCAGAAAAGGCATGTTTCTTTTCTCCACCATCGTCCCTTAAGCTCTCAGATGCCTGGAGAAACAATCCGGAAGAGCTCTGCGTATATAATAGTTGTCCGTGACTTCTAGGATCTACTATACCTATACATAGCTAGGTAGGTAGTTTGTGAATGCCTTACTATCGGATTTGTTGAAGAGACCAAAGCGCATACCATACCATAGGTACATACGTCCTAGTGTGAAGCTTGTAGTGCCCGAAGCCAAATATAATGTCTGTACTAAGTATAGGGTCTTCCGGACTATCATAGGTACAAGGAGGTTGCACATATGATGAAGGGAAACCTTTCTCTGGAGACAATTGATTCATATCCCGAGATAATAGGAAAGATGTTGCCTTGTCTTTCCTTTCGGTACCTAGCTATATCATAGGTCACAACGTAAATCGACTACCTACCTAGCTACAAGTCTTGAACGCCAGAACAATCAATCTATAAACAGGGGTTGTACGTGCGCTCTCACCACGATATACATGTAGGAGTCACGGAAAAGCCAGCCATGCGCCTCAAGATATTCATTGGGAATCCAAGACGCTCTGGACAATTTTGTAATATGTACCTATCATATACGAGTTAGAGGAAAAGGGAAGAGAAAGAGTCTGCGACCCCGAGACTCCGTGAAATGTGATCATGATTGATGTGCTAATATGATATTTAGTAGTCTTGAAATTCATGCCCTTATGTAGCTTATTAACGCCTTTTAGGTGCTAATATTCAAAGCCTGTCCACGTTGCTAGGTATTAATAATACACAAGATATATAGAGAGAGAGAGAATGAGGAAAAAGGGACTTGTGGACACCCTATGTATGTACATACCTGCGGACAACGCCCCCTCGCATAGGGCGTTGTCCGCGGATAGTAGTCTCTTCCCAAGATTTTACATACACACTGCCCTCTAGGGGGCTTCCAGGCTTGAAAGAATGGCTCCTCTGGTTGCTGCTGATGGTGCTGCGGCTGGTGGACGTGATTCGAAGCTTGGGTGCTGCTGTTGGTACCACTCTCTTGGGTAAATCTGTTGTTGAGGCTGTATAGCTGGTACAAACGGCTGTGCCGAGACTGTTGTCGAAAGCCTTCCTTGCTGGGTAACCATTGGCGTGGGAATAGGATTTGGATACAGCACGTTCTGTTGACCCATGGGAAGTGGCGGATTTTGTATTGGTGGATGAGGATATAGCAATTTTGGAGGCGGCCGATTTTCCTGATACCGTTCCTCTTGCCGTGAAATACCGTGCCATGATTGATCATAGACTCGCGATGGTAGACGAGGGGCTATGAGCTCCTGTCGCACATGTGGCGGGGTTATGGGTGGCAGAGGCGCGGTCGTCGGATGGCTCCTGTCGACCCATTCCGCATCCAACGGCTCTCGCCGCGTCTCATTTTCACCAGTTCCCGCCCGGTTCTCCTGGCTTCGGCCTCTCGTGTCAAGCACTCGTTTTCTTGCATGTGTGGGAGCCTTTTCTTTATCTATCCACCAATGTTGATGATATCGGTGGGGAGAAAGTATACCGTCACTCTCAATTATGTCCATGAGTTCATGAATACAGGGGCGTCCATGTGCGGTCCGGAAGCTATTGTGGCAGATGGTCCTCTCTTCCTTGCCATTCTTAATAAGAGAAAGTCGTTGCCTTGCTTCCACCAACAGATCAGCCGTCTTTAGGAGTGGGAACCGGTGTATTACTCTCACTGTTCTTGAGAATGTCTTCCCCGATAGTGAGTAGGGAATAGCGATTTTCTCGGCTTCGGTACTATAGATAGCTTCGGTTAACAGCTGATGCCACCATGGGATAAGCTTTTGAAGTGATGTGCAAAGGTCGGAGCGGCTATCGGTTAGCCACTTCTTCATCAATGCATGCATACCCTCCGGTGTAGATGTGGTCTGCAGCCCATAATGCGTGATTTGGTTGGTCCAATAGGCGACGCACATCTCCTTCCATGTCCACCACTCTCTCGCAAGATATTCAGCGCACCGCCAGTTGGCTTGTTTAGCTTCTTCACAGGCCGATCTGAAGGCTTCCTGTGTCTTTGCACCGATGCACTTGTTGTAAATATCCAGAAAGGCCTTTGTATCGGGGTGGTCGACTTTCCTAGGCCGGCCATTAGGGTTGATATCCCCTTCCGGATCAAGTATCTGTTCCTTAATATATTTCCGACAATATGCAATGACATCCTTGTTTTGATGCCACCGACAAAGAAGGGAGTCAGCAGCAGGAAAGACAGCCTCAACAGCGTTCATCAAGGCTTCCTCACGATCGGTAATGATGACGGTTGGAGGATCAATATCTTTTTCCTTGAGCATTTCCCCGAAGCTGGTCAGAGCCCATGTATAATCCGTTTCCTTTTCCTCCTGCATAAGCACGATACCCGCTTGAATACCGGTATTAAGGCCAGTGATTGCACAAATGTTGAGAGCGGGGCGGTTATATCTATTGGTCTTATATGTGCAATCGAACAAGAGAAGATCGGAGTTGCCGCGGAGTAATTTAATAGACAGAGGATTCACCATCAAGATATCACGAATATGACCGTCGGTGTCGAGCTGATAGCGATAAAAATAGCCTTCGCCATCAAGTGTCTCAAATAATGCTTCCAAAGGTGTAAGGGTTTTCAAAGCCTGGTAAGCCTGTCTTTTCACTCGGGCACGTTCGTTATGAAGGTCTCGTCGAGTAATCGGCAGATCTAGGGAACCTGCTTGTAATGATGCTAGTGTTCTAGCGACGTCAACCGAGGCAGCGACTTGTTGCTGAATAGTGGCAGCAATCTTTTCTGTGCGAACCCGCCGACGAGTACCAGGAAGGACGATATCGGAGGCGGCCCGGTGGTTATGCAGGTGACTTCGGCAGTCGCTCTGGTGGGCAACTTTCCAAGCCCCATCAACTACTTTCGGGTCAACGGAGGTGATCCAAATCCCCATTCGGCACCCAGTTTTCTTTGAGCCTCTATTTACACGTCGGCGGATATCCTCGGTAAGCTTGCGCGTGTTATTTAAAGACCCGTGCCGGGAGCATCTCATGAGCCTTTTATAAATCTGCCCCTTTCGGTTGTGATAGGCTAGAGAAATAACAAGCTCATAGCCTTTCCCTTCAGTCCAACCGTGAACGGCATCCAAAAGGCTCTGGTATGAGGAGTATTCAGCTTCAGGGGGGGGCCGAAGCTCGATCGTATGATCGTTTGCAACGTTGTTAGACTCGTCGTCGTCGCTGGAGGTTGGTCGTCTCTTCCGGGATTGTCGGGTAAGACTGGTTTCCGACGAATCCAAATCTGAAGGAATCATCATTATGGCAGTCGTCGGTTCACAGGTCGCATCCGAGATGGGCTGATCATGTTTAGTACTATCCATGTCCAGCGAAAGCCGTCCCAAAGGACACGAAGGGGTATCAACGGCTTCGGCAGAGGAGCGCATCTCGGTGAGGTCTAATATATAAACGATCTAGTATTTCTATTATGATAGTGGGAGTCAATGGACGTCTGAAAGAAGAGCCATGATATCAAATCCTCGGGATTTTCATGGCTACCAAACGAGCTAAGACTTAACCATCTTAGTCCGGCGCTGGATGCACGCTAGTTATATTCAAAGGGCTAAGCCTTGTAACTATGATAGTACCTACTCTGTACTGTACTAGTGATAATGGATATGGTATGTTGTCACTGGCTTCGGTAATGCTGTATGAACATTAATCTCGACATCGCCTGCTCCTCAACACACTGAGTGGCCATCTCCTCCCCAGACCTGGTCCCTATCTGTCGGTTCTGCGGGCTGGTTTGCTTTCATTTCCATAAGAAGAAGGCCGAGAGAAAGTACAGCAACATTTTCATCGTCCTCGTTGTCCGGCGTTGCGAGAGAACAGGCGACGTATGGCTTCCAGCGTCCCAGAGTCTTCGTCGCCCGCACCGATATGTTGTCAATATTCAAGCCTAATCGAACCCAACACTCTTGTCCAGGCTTAATAGTGAGCAGCTCGATCCGTTTATCTCGGGCCTCACCTCAAGGTTGGGGTCGTGACATCCACGAAGCAATAATTTGCGGAGTGTTGAGTCCGGATCCGACACGGCGTTTCAGTATCGTGACTTCCTTGTTAAATGCTATACAGATGTGCCTTCAACTTGCGGAGGCTACATACAAAAGTGGTCTATGTTCAAACCCATTCTCCTCTTTCGCTGTGGACGGGATT
>NPHW01004081.1:12259-32101 GCA_002240705.1 Elaphomyces granulatus
TCGTGGTTGTGGTGGACTAGATTAATTTTGATGTTGTTGGGTTTTTGAGTTGTTGGAGGTCCGAGTTTACGACCATATGTAGAAACCTAATCTTTCTCCGCCTGGCAGAAAATGGGCGGTGGAATCTTTTTTAAAAAGTTTACACCTGCATGATTCCATGTCGAGAATTGCTTCTCCATCAGGCTCAGGATGCTTAGTCGAACAGGCCTGAGACAGTCAAAGGCGGCAGCCAGTTCTACCAGCCAACAATTGATACCATCCCCATGCTTTCGGAGACTGGTCCGTAACCCCAGTGTTCCTCTGCGTCGCAACACTAACTGAACGCTACAGCTGTTCTCTACTTCCTCAAGTTCTCGCCGTATTCCTGCGTCCCTAAGAATCGGTGGGCATTCTCCCTTACTGGCAGGCGATGGCTGCTGGAAAGCCAAGAATTCCATGTTTCAGCCAACTGCGTCCCGCTTCAATTCTACAACATCTATGCCGACGGAAGCAGCAACAACCCTCCGCAGTGATGCGGTAAATGCAGTCTCACAGGCTGATTCTACAGATTTGCATGATCACCCTCTAGATATTGAGAAAATACCAGAACACATTGGGTACTTAAAGGACCTAGGGTTAGATTTTGGCTGGGGGCCGTCTTCTGTCATTGAATATATCATTGAGCATATTCATATATGGACAGGCCTACCGTGGTGGGTGAGCATTATCGGAACAGCTGTCCTCGTTCGCTTTGCTCTTTTAAAACCAATGATTTCCGCTTCGGACCTTTCAGCTAAGCTTCGGAAACTGAAACCGTTGACGGATGATATTCGACTACGCATGACCGTTTTTGCTCGAGCGAGAAATACTATAGAACTCACTAAAGCGAAGGCAGAACTGCAGGATCTGTACCGGGAACACGGCGTTAAGCAATGGAAGGCGATTGTTCCTTTACTCCAGATTCCTCTGGGATACGGCTGCTTTAGAGTCGTGAGGGGCATGGCCGCACTTCCAGTGCCTGGCCTAACGACAGAGTCTGTCGCTTGGCTGACGAATCTTACCGCGGCGGACCCCTATTTCATTCTTCCTGCCGCTACATCCGCATTCTTATACTTCAGTCTGAAGGTATGTGTCTTACCCTTGACAATACTTATCAATTCATAACTAACATTATCTTCCCATTGTCGTAGAGAGGCGGGGAGTCTGGTCTAAGTGGACTCCACAATACCGCTTGGGGAAAGTTCGTTGTATATGTCTTTCCTTCTCTCTCATTTCTTTTTGTCTGTTTCTGGCCGAGTTCGCTCCAACTTTATTTTGCCACAACGGGACTCTTTGCCTTAGGTCAAACGTATCTTCTCAACTCTCCCGGATTTCGGAAATTTGCGAATCTTACCGATATCTCCAACCGCGGTGCTGGAGCATCCGCTAATAACCAGGCAAACAATGGAATTCGCTTAATTTATGATACAATTCAGAAGGAAGCGCCGAAGACTGCTGGATTCCCGCCGGACGGCAATATCAGCGTTGTCGATCGTGCCGTAAACTCTATTAGAAGTGGTGTTAAAGACCTAAAGCGCGAGACAATGGACAAACTCAATACTGCGATGAGTAGTCAGGCCAATACCAATCCAGATGGTTCACCCGCACCACCGCCCCGACTTAGTAAACAAGATCTAAAGTCAGCCGAAGATTATGAGCAAAGGAAAAAAGATGAAGAGAACAGTAAGAGAGAGGAGAGAAACCATGCACGAAGACAGGACTACCTTAAGCAACTCCAAGCAAAACAAGAGAAAAGGAAACCTGTATATGGTCGGAGAAGTAGTCAAGGGTTAAAGTGATATGAAAAGCACGGCGCTTGCCACGGGTTCCGACATTTACGCTGGGAGATGGACGCTTTAACGGCCCCTAATTTACTTTTTTAGAGGTTTCTCATCCTGGGAAGGCAGTGAGATATAGATTACATTCGCCTGTCTTTGTAAAATAACCACTGTACCATTAACTGATTACTATTGTATAGAGTTGTGATTTAGCAATATCTTCATCCTCCAGGTTCGAACCCCGCTCAATAATGCCTTCAGAATTAAAATGCTAGTCACAACGAAATCGAGATAAGCAAATGAAAAGAGCGACAGAAAGGGAGAAGAGGCGGAATAGAAAAGAAGAAAGCGAAAGTGAGATTGAAAGAGAAAGAGGAGCAGAAAGGAAAGGGAAGGGAAAGGAAAAGGGAAAAAAAAAAAGGAGAGAAAATGAAATGACAGGAAAAATATCAGTGCAGAGACAAACGAGCATCAGAGAACAGTCTCTTTTCAGAAGCATCTGTGAGTTTCAGCTTTTGCGCAACTAGTGACAATCAGATACGAGTCGAGTCGATCACATTGAGTCTGCGCTGTTCAACATGTCGCATTAATAAGTGTTTTCTCTCGAGAACATGTCAAAACGAAATGGTTAGCATACCCTTAGGACCTCAATAAGAGACGGGACAATCTCATCCACTTCAGCATTACCCTTGATCTAAACAGGTTACCCAACAATCAGCAAGATCGTGTATTCCAAAGTGAATTTCAGAATAATCCTCACCTTTATAGCCTTCTTGTTGGCCACCAAGTGATGGATAAGATGTCTGGTCTGTGTGATATAATGCTCAATCCTCCTACTGTACTGGGCAAGCCGGGCGAGGTTGGTGGACAAATCGGGCCTCCTTGGTATGACTTCAGTTGTCTGAGTGCTGAATAGACTACCATCGCGATCGGACTCGTCATCACCTACTGCCTGACCCTCTACAGGGCCATTCCCTGGACGTGTGACTGAACCAGTCGCGGACCGGGAGCTCAGCCCCATAAAGCGATGAAACATATCGCTCGCGTCACACTCCAGAGCGACCCAGACCCCGTGATGAAGGAAAACATACTAAGTCAAGCATATCGTAAATAGAACGTTTATGCTAGTCAGCCAGCTAACGGGGGTTCGAATAGGATTCTATTTAACTCACAGCGGTGAGGGCGTGGTATTCGTCCAGACTACTGGGGAACCCGTCTACTATGAAGCAACGATAACCTCGTTCTCTATGGGCGGCTATCTCCTTTTTTAGCTGATTGGCGATCTGTAAAGCAGGCGTCTTGCCGATCTCCACGTCTGCCTGCCACTCGGTAAGCAGAACGAATTCCCTTTCAAGGTTGTTCTGCAATGCGCGGCCGATTGTCGTTTTACCAACACCGGGACCGCCTGGGAATTAAAGAATTAGTCTTCTACTATCGTCGCTCGTACAGTGAAATTGACGAATACACTAAGGGGGAAAGATGAATGCAGAAAACAGGCCCCAAATCCAGTGGGCTGGAACAAAACACAATTGGAGCTTGGGCGTCGCACCTGTAAGGAAAATGATGATGTTCTCATTGAAGGCTGGTGCACAATGTGGGAGCGTTGATGCCACCGTTGAAGTATCACGTATCTGAGGATTTACATGAAATGAGAAGGGAGTCGAGATAAAATCTCGGATGGTAGTAAAGTTGAAAGGAAATAGTTGATGCATCTTCTATGTATGTTTTTAAGGGAACCGTTGCCTTTAGATGAATCGGGGCGACTTGGAAAATGTAAGAGATTTTTGGCTGAGATCAACAAGAACTGACAAGACAAAAGAGAAAAAAAATCCCCCCAAAGTTCAGTTCTATCATCTTTCTTTCCCTTCACTGCTAAATTTGCAGCAGTGATAGTGAATTTTCATTTGATGCCGAGAAATGACTAAATATTGAACTTTTGGGAACCTTTCTGGGCGACATGAGCGTATCACAATCTGCAATGAATAATGAAGCCAAGCATTGATTTTTCTTTGTTCAAGTGGGGGGAATTCAAACTACTTGATCATATCTTAACCTAAGCTGTGCTTCTGAGTGCAGATACCTGGACTTAACAACTTCGCTTTCCGTTCTGCGCTCTTTGAGCAAATTTAACAAAGTCACATAGAAAGTTAGGCTAATGAATCAAGGCGAATGCCTTCAAAGGCCACGAGTGACAGAATAAGCCATGTATTAAGTGCATAAAGCCTCTTGCCAGCCATTTTTTCTTGATTGTCTATGTATTCCATAGTGATGACAGTCACCATCGTCAACAACCCACCACTACAGATCCCAAAACCTTACGACCCCGAAAACGCAGATGATAGAGCCAGTGAGTGATTCTTTTTGCCTCTATTTTACTTGAAAGGGGAGGTCTGGTGGCACTGGTCGGATCTTTGATTGAGACTCATACCGCGGCACAACTGAGGCCCCTTCATCCTCTCAGAGAGGGAACTGAAAGCAACAAGATCTCCGTGAATATACGTCAACATTAATCTTTCCCTTTACCTCTTAGTGCTGGGGTATCATGCTAGTACTACCGCGGGCAATCCTCAGGATGAACGAGCAGAGTGAGTGATGTTATCCTCTGTGGTCGAATTTTGTAATCATGAATGATAGAGGCTTTTCGGGAACTAGGGTTAATCCTCGCTGCCAGGGAAAGACATTCTTGACCTTGCTGTGATGGGACATCAGAGCCCAAGGTCAGGATCGCTTACTGTCATATGTAGACCCAGCAAGAAGATACCGTGTGTATGGATGCAGTGTAGTAAAGTATGAACACAAGCAAATGATAAATAACTAATAAGTGGCATTTACTCCGACCAATTGCACCAGCATATAATAGGCTATAGCTACCTCCAGACTGAGGAGCCTACCTCCGTTAGATAGTGCTAACAGGAGTATTGAGTCAAGTAAAAGGAAAAGCCCCTCCCTATAGGTTTAAAGCCAGGATCTCTTAATAAGACTCTACATCTTCCCTCACCTTCAAATGTTCCGTTCTGCACAGTCTACAGATCTGACTCTCTCCACACAGATATACCGAAGTAAGGTATATTACGAAGGGACGGAGTAATAAATAGATCATCTTAGCACAAACGTACAGTACTATCTTAGAGCACTAATAAGAAACGCCTCTCCTCAGAGCGTATAAATATGACAACTGCTTTAGACCTCATATTATATCAGCAATTGCAATCATCCTATAGATGATAACCTTCCAAGTAAAAGTCCTATATTCTCGCGCTTCTTCATTCACTTACTAGTGGAAATACATCCTATGTGTCTTATTAGAACCTTCAACCCTTCTCACAAAAAGAGGAATCCCCTCTTTATTACATAGTACTTCTACCACACTTTCCGATATCACTACTAACTAGAATTAGCACCCGGAAGCGGCTCGATGGGTTTATTAATTATTGAAGGGTAAGGACTGCCTTATCTCTGTCTCTTAAGGGCTCTTAAATTTTTCTCTTGCCTAGGCACCGGTCGTCTTTTTATTTATTTATTTATTTATTCATTTATTTTTATTTTTATTTTTCGCTGATTGGTCCTGTATGTGCATTTACAACATGACCATAGGTCGCATGGTGATCATCCTAGTTATACTCTGGGCAATACAGGTGCTGACGTACCTAGTACCTAGGTACAACTATATATGTAGGTATATGTCAGTCGTCGGGGACAACTTCCTCATCACCTATTCGAGTACAGCGCTATCCCATTATTTTGCTAGTATCGTGATGGCGTTTCTTGATTTCAGCTGGTCGTAAGTATTGTAGGTACATAGTCTCAACTTTGCTATTTCATTTGCCTCAGGTGCTCAGGTCTGCGGGTAGGGCCTGAGCTCCTGAGGCAACTATTGCATCAAGTTCCAAGGTTGGTCATGTGATTTAGTCGATTATTGAGAGTTGGTCCCTGGGATCTGAGACTAGTACTGTATCATACATACTAGTGGGTCCGTATAACTATTATTAATCCAATCTTATCAGCGTTGGTGAATGTAAAAAGGTTTATCCGGATTATACTACTGTATATAATACGTTACTATTACTAGTAGTACATAACGACGGACCCCCGAGACATGAGCTCCATAATAATTCAGGGGCGGTGAAGGGCTGACCGGCTGACCGAAGCCCTGCAGGGCTTAATGTTGTCCACCATAGCTTCCTATCCTGGCGAGTGACTGGTCCCCGTGGCTGGCATACTGTGGTCCGTACCAGCTGTGACCTGTCCCCTGAACCAAAAAAAAAAAAAAAAGAGAAAAAAACATCGTCTTTTATCCAATCTTCTTTTTGCCTTCCTTCTACTAGTAGCCTTGAGGAAATCAACGTTTTTTATTCGTCTTCTAGTTAATATTTTCGTTCTTTCTTTGTTTGGATGATACTCCGATCGCTCAAATTCTATGACGATTCCCTCTTAGGCCTTGATTAGTTACTTTCTTTTCTTATCTTTTCTTTTCTGTTTTCTTTTTTTTTTTTCCCCTCCCTCGGGATTGATTCATCTTGGTTTTGATTTGAGGTTAAGCTTTCTCTATACGGCACCGCAACCTGGCACGCATCCTACTTGTATCCAATGGTGCGTAGAGACCACCATTAAGTGAGTCTAGAGGTACCATGGCAACTGTCAAAGAGACCGTCAAGGCATCACTCGTGGGAACTTCAGAGGAACCACAGCTGTCGCAACAAATAAAGTCACATTTCTTACAATATGCTCGTAAGGATGAGAACACTGGAGAGTTGTGTATGACAGAGGAAGAATTTATTGATGCCATTGCGCCCAAGAATCAGGATTACGTGGGTATCCCAGTCAATTTCAAGAAAACCGAATGACTGACTTTCATTGTCTTAAAAATATCCAGCATAAGATCAAACGCGACCAATATGGGATCCTCTTCAGTGTGGCCGACCGGAGGAAAATAGGAAGGATAAGCCTGGCCGACTGGGCAGCCTTCGAAAACTTACTGGTGAAGCCGGATGCCGAGTATGAGATTGCTTTCCGGTTATTTGACATAAATGGCACGGGCACAATCAGAATTGAGACCTTTAAGCAACTCTATGACATCCACAAGGGTCAGGACAGCATCCCATTTGACTGGAACTCCGAGTGGGCCTCACTCTACGTTGGGAGGAAGAAGTCGCGACATGACTTGACATACCCTCAGTTTGCGCAGATGCTGCGGGGATTGCAGGGTGAGCGCATCAGGCAAGCGTTCCATATTTTCGATAAGGACGGCGATGGCTACATTAACCCGGAAGATTTTCAGCGGATCATTCGGCAGACCTACAAACACAAGCTGTCTGATTATCTGCTGGAGCACCTTCCAACTCTCTGTAATATCTCGACAGGCAGCAAGATTTCTTATGCCAACGTTCGCGCTTTTCAAAATATCATCCGAGAGATGGACATGATCGATGTCATTGTCCGGGAAGCGACGAGAAAGAGTAAAGATGGCAAAATCACGCGAGCTGATTTCCTAAACGAGGCCTCACGGATCACTCGATTTTCTCTATTCACTCCAATGGAGGCGGACATTCTTTTCCACTTCGCGGGTTTGGATGCACCCAGCGGAAGGCTGTCTCTGAGGGACTTTGCCAAGGTCATTGACGCATCATGGCACACCCCAGCAGTTGTGGCGGATCAGGCTCTCTCAGCAGCATCGGACGTCGTGGGGGCAGCGGCAGTGAAAGCGAAGGGATTGTTGAGTACTGTTTTAGAATCTGCTCATCATTTTGCTCTTGGAAGTATTGCCGGCGCTTTTGGCGCGTTCATGGTTTACCCAATTGACCTCGTCAAAACCCGCATGCAGAATCAACGCACTACGCGTGTCGGTGAGAGGCTGTACAATAACTCCATTGACTGTGCAAGAAAAGTGATTCGCAACGAGGGCGTACGGGGCCTCTACTCTGGTGTCTTTCCGCAACTTATTGGTGTAGCCCCAGAGAAGGCGATCAAACTCACCGTCAATGATATCGTCCGTGGCCACTTTACGGACAGGGAGACAGGAAAGATATGGTACCCGTGGGAGATTTTGGCTGGTGGATCTGCGGGAGCTTGCCAAGTGGTAAGAGGAACCTGGTGCCTTGGGAAGTCTATCTAATTGGTGCCTCAGATCTTCACCAATCCCCTTGAGATTGTTAAGATTCGCCTTCAAGTTCAGGGAGAAATCGCAAAGAATGTCGAGGGTGCTCCTCGGCGGTCGGCGATATGGATAGTAAGAAATCTGGGTCTGATGGGCTTGTATAAAGGAGCCAGCGCATGCCTCTTGCGTGATGGTAAGTGATACATTCGCTGTGTGAGGGGCCAAGCCTAACATTTTGATCGTAGTGCCTTTTTCGGCAATTTACTTCCCGACATATTCGCATTTGAAAACGGGCGTCTTCGGAGAATCGCAGACCAAGAGACTTGGTGTTTTGCAATTGTTGACTGCTGGTGCCATAGCGGGTATGCCAGCTGCCTATCTTACTACACCTTGTGATGTAATCAAAACTCGCCTGCAGGTTGAATCTCGCAAGGGAGAGACCGGCTATAAGTCGCTGCGTCATTGTGCACAGACTATCTGGAAAGAGGAGGGCTTCAAAGCTTTCTTTAAGGGTGGCCCTGCCCGAGTCCTCCGCTCGTCACCGCAGTTTGGTTTCACGCTTGCCTCGTATGAAATGCTCCAGAAGCTGCTTCCAATGCCTGGATCCGAGGAAGCGATCGCAGCAAAGACTACCGGCGTCACTCAACCCGGCGCTGCAGTACCTATCGCAAAGGTTCCTCTCCCCTATTTAAGGTCGAGAAATGCCTTGAAGCTCATTCTTGATTTGGACGAGAACTTTGGTCGTATTCATATCCCGCAGGGCAAAGATTTGCCCAGGATTTTCGGAACGACCAAAAAGTGATTTTGTTCTTTGCTTTACTTTTCTTTTCTTTTTAATCCAGCTGTTTATTATGTGCTGAGTTGTTTTAGCGATGGGCTGTTTAAATTTTTTTTTTTTTCCCTTGTAACCCCTTTTTTTCTCCCGAGCAAATTGTCTGCACCAACGAAAACCAACCTTCCAAGCCTCGTGTCTACTATGCTCGCGATCTCTTGTAATTTTCACTTTTTACAGACATCTTTCTCTTGGCGTTGATATAGACGTCTAGAAAAGAAAGAGGAAACAAACATTGTGGTTCCCGTTCTTTTATTTCTTTGGTTTTTGTTTCTTCTACTTCTGCATTATATTTTCTTTCAACAAAATCTTTTTCTCGCTTGCACTCAATCTGCAACATGCACCACACCAAAACACGCATACAAACTAGCTCATTAGTCAGCCGATGACCCTGAGCTCGCTGAGGTAAGATAGATTTTAGACACGAAAACCGAAGGGAGGGTGTTTTGCTAGATCGTTCTACATGGCATATAATACATACGTTCATGCATGATTTTTTATTATACTCTAGATTCACTCTTTGGAGTTTGTCATTTCAATTACTTTATTCATTTTCCTACGGGGTGATCGTTATCATTTAGTTGTTGCTGCTGCTGCTGCGCACTGGACTGGGTTCGTAGAATTTCAGTCTATCTTCAAATAGACTATGGCAAGATATGAATTAAATATGAATAATAATAGTGTTAAAATTCCACCGGTCGAAGCATTTCATACCTCTTTCCCTAGCTATGATATTTGTTTGGAGAGCCTGATGAAGACTTACGTTCCACACCAGCAGTGGTGTAACTACGCTATTTCTTATCTGAGGTAAGCCATTTCCACCTTAGATCTGATTCGGGGGAACAAACATTTGAAAATGATGTCCACGTAACCTTTACCCCACACTCATGTGAAATTTGGAATTCTAGAGTCTCATTATGTCTTCCAATACATATCTTGCTAAGCTTTATCTGAAAATCATTAGTAAATGATATCATCATTGTTCATACCGGGTTTGAGAGAGTTATACAAGATAGAAAGGAGCCATTTTTATATAGTCAGGATATCCACAATAATAATTGACTTGAGGCCCAGTCGCTTGTTTCCAACGTGAAATGGAGGCATCCATTTAGAATCCGGTGGTATGATGATCGATCGTAAGAAAGTTCGCGGATACTAGAGTTTCCACCAAATCTCCATGATACAATAGAAAAAGATCTTGGCGAAGTGTGACATGCTTATCAGGTTCAATAAAACCTAGAATTTGGTGAACCAGTATCTTTCCTCCCATCAATTGTATGGGAAGCGGAGGGAGATGTTTGGTGACCATTATTGACCGCTTTTTTCCCAGACGAAATCGGACTAGAAGTTTTCTCTGCGGATCTTTGGTGCCATAGAGAGTCTTCTTCCTCGATTTCTCGAAGCACTGCAATAGCGACAGTAGCCAGTTAGTCAATGATTTCGACTTCTGAGAGTGATCAATATCTACCTTCTTCCCATTCCCTTTCTTTCGCATCGTCGCCGGTTCCTAATAACTTCTCGACGTCGACGTGCTCTCCTCTTTTCATTTTTTCAATAACTCCTCTCAGAAGCTCCAATTTCGCGTCGGCCTTCCGATTGTAATTAACGAAGTCATGCCGGAGGACAAGGAGATGGATAGCTTGTGAACCAATTAAGAGGAAAATAATGATGAAGAAGCTGGCGGGATTCCACTCTTTGGCCTTTGGTTTGTCTCCACCGAGTTGCTGATGCTCACGGCTGCGAAAGGACTTTGGGACTATCGAGCTCCATGTCGTTGGCTGAGCGATCTTTGGTAACGATTCCAAAGTTGAGCGGAGACGGGATTGTTGCAAATTTGACCGGATAGCATGAGATGACCAAACGGTCTTGGAAGAAGACAAAACGCAGGAAAAGAGACCGGTGGATATTCTCGATGTTGTCATGGTGGTATTTATCTGGTGGCTTAATTTATTATGCAGTCCGTAACTTGGAGAGTTGTGAGACGTTCTTCTGTATTATTACTCCGTCATACTAGTCGTAATAAATATGCATAGTGTAATAATGCCCCACACCGGCTAGGGTACCGAGCCACTAACTCCCTAATCATACTAGTGAGGTCGTTGTCATGGCAACATGCTTAAGTTGGTACCTAATTAGTTACATGAATTTGACCATTCTACGATCCGATCCATCCACTCTTACGCAACGCATCCATGGCAGTGAAATCCTTGATTTCCGACTCTATTGTAGAGTCCGTGAAGCATGCCATTAAGTCGTCGTCATCCTTCTCAGATTCGACTGTTTCCTCCCTCCAAATTCTCCTAGGATTGAACGGAAAGGCCAACGTCGATGGCAGTTCTAATGATCGAAGAAAAGTCCTGAAGTCTACAGGTTCAAACACTACCCCTACACGTTTGAAAGCCTTGAGGTCGACGAGGGCTAGGACCGCAGCAAAGGCTATCGTATGCCAAGCACCAACGGAAAAACAAGATGACACGCGTCTCTCGCTGCAAGAGAGGATTGTTCTCGCGACAGAGGTGTTCAATGCGGCCTCCAGAGCTTTGTCGGATGTTTTGCAACACGCGCCCTCTTCTAAAACCCCTTTACGGCCGGCTTCACCGAACAGAATTGTGAGAACGCCAACAACAACAAAGTCGCCTAAGATTTCATCATCCGTTGAACCAGACAGCAATATACTTGCAATTGCGGAGTGTGCTCGATTATCGCTATGTTGTCTTCGAGCATTGAAAGATGATCAAAAGCATTCGGTTACCGAATATCCGAATATTCAACTGGAGCAGGGAGCGTGTATACTAGCTGGGAAGTTTATCTCGTTGGGCCAGAATGATCTAGCGTATAAGGAATTGAGGGGTCTTAAACGAAGAATACAACATTTTCTGGAGGACCGAGACTTCGATCGGAATGGCGATATACATAAAGCCAAAACGAAGAGTGCCCGGCATGAAGAAGCCGTAAAAGAAACCATGGCCGATTTGACCCATTTTACGCATTTAGACAATGCTGAATCTTTATTGGGGCTACTAGTTTCCTTTCAGGCAAACGTAATGAGACTTATTGCGTCAGAGAAGAGAGCCTCCATTGTCGGGAAGATTTGCGATGTTCTGGTGCGTTCGAATTCGAGCAGTCCCGCTAACATTATTTCGATGGCATTAAAATCCGGCCATTTGTCCAAGGACAAAGCAGCTTTACAATTAATCTCGCTTTCAAACACTATCTATGCCTTATCCCCGGTTGTGGAGCGATCAACTAAGCAAACAGGCTCAGTCTCTAGATCTCATATAAGCCCGATAACATCTCTGACATTACAGCTTCTTTCTCTTGAAATTCGATCGATGTCATGGACATTGTCTGGCCATATATGCGAACCAACTAAAGAAATTTCGGATCCTATAGCACGTTATCTTGCCTGCTTCATGCGCAACTGTCATAAAATAGACAAAACGGAGTTCGTCGCGATCTACGAATCCGTCCTGGGGCTGAAAAAGTTTGCGGAGGGGGGCGAGCAACAGTTGACTTTGCAAGCACCAGAGTCATGGAAAATCACAACTTGTCTAGGAAAGATTGCTCAAGATGCCGGCTACATCCACGAAGCGTTGATACTTTTCGGGGACGCTTTAAAGACCTGCCTCGATGTACCACTTGCAGTCAGTGCGATCCGTTGCAGAGTTGCATCCCTTCACTTCCATTCCGTGAAATCATCCAAGGGCCCCGATTATCCTCTGGTTGAATCTCTCCTTGAAGCTTCTGGTGCTTTAAAAACTTCCTTCAAAGGTAGTAGTGATGACCTTGAAGAGCTGCTTGTTGAAGCGGCTAAGTTGAAGAAGGTGGCCATGGCTTTCTTTAGTAATTCATTATCCGAAACCGGCGAGAATAGGAATATCAGCGATGAGGTCCGTGCCAGCATAATCGAATATCTCCATGGATTTATCAGGTTTTTGAGACGCTATCTTGGTCGATGTCCGACCGACGATAACGATGCCAAGGGGGAGCTATTCCAACAGCTGGTGTGTAAAACAAAGAATATTGTCCTTGCTGCCATCAACTCCGTGGTGGCTGTTGGAAAGGTTGCTGTCGTCTCGGAGACACTTGTGTGGGAGGAAACGCTACACCTTTTGGTTGATTGCAAGCGCCTTCTAGCACTTCTGAGTTGTGCAGACGCCGAGAATACCGAATCGCTTCTGCCTGAAAATTGGCGAATGTCCATGGTGAAACTATCCAATATCTTTTGGTCACAATACCTTAAAGAAAAGGAAACAGGCAAAGAGTCAGCCGAGCTTCTGCCTCTCCTAGAACAGTCAACAAGTTTGCTTCGAAATTGCCCATTGACTGAGAGGACCGCCGGATTTGCAGCCTTAAAATTTGAGAGGCTTGCGCAGCTCTGTTCTGAAGCGAATATGTGTACAAAAGCGGAATTAGCCTTGCGACAATCGATCCAAGAGCATATAGACTCCGGTACCCTCGAGCAGGTTACTATTGGTCTGGCCAACCGACCCCCTTACCGAGTCTGCCAAAATCCTAAAAGTAAAGGATATATTCTGAATCGGGTGCTTTCAGCGCATCTCAAAGTGGCGCTGCGCCTCAAACGCCATGAGCAAGTCTTTTTCGACAAGTCTTTGGGGCCCGATCAAAGAGGAACTATGCTTGAGTGGCAGCTGGGCTTATTGGTTGAGTGTCGAGGCTGTGACTCCAACAATGAAATTTTTCGATCAGTTCTAAATCTTCTTTTGTCCGAGCTCCTCGGAATATACGCTTGGGAAACGTATCCCATTCATCGCCTACGAGTGGTTCTTTGTGCACTGCGATTTCTCCTGGAACATCCTAACACCATGGATAGCTCAACTGTCGAGTTATTGAAACAAGAAGCGACGACCGGCCTTTCGAAAGATGTTTTATTTCAAGAAAGCGAACCAAGTCAATTTGCTACCCATATTAGAGACTCTCTAACTGTTGTTCTCGCATTCCATCAAGGAAATATGCAATCAAATGAACTAAATCGTGTGGTCTTGTCATGGCTTTCAGTGGCCCAGAAATGTCATGATTTGGAGTCTCTTGAATCTTATATAGATGACACGGAAAACTGGATTGCTCAAATAAAGGCAGCTTCCGATTACCTGGAGGCTTGTGGGATGTGGAAACTCCATATCTCTGCCTCCGAGTTGCTGCTATATGTCATGGAGCTCCAAGCTGTGAAGGATGCCTCTGCTATTGTTCTCATACTGTCGAAACTAGTCATGCAGTATTGCCGACTTGGAAGGTGCAAAAAGGCTGACTCATTTCTCATACGAGCTAGTCAGTATATCAAAGGGCAAAACATCACATGTCTCTCCATTGTGTCTTATAATTTGGCCTCGGCGGAATACATGATTGAAATCGGGAGGTTGGAAGACGCTGCTGGCACCCTGTTATCTGCTCGATCGATTTACGAAACCAAACTAGGGAGTAGCGAAATATACTCCGACGTCCAACCAAAGCTTTTATGGGACAGAATCCTCGCTGATGCAGCCTTACTGCATTCCAGACTTGCTCTTGCACAGGGCTCACTAGGGAATGCGCTCTTTCTGGCCAAGCTATCTGTGCGACTTAGCTCGAGGCTCTGGGCTAAATTGGAAAAGATCTCACGGAAGAGAAAGGATATCACGCAAACTGAAAAGTATCAATCTGATATTGATCTTGCAGAGGGGGCTGCCCTCGTTGACCTCCCCGCCTCTAGTCCACCAGCAACTTACACAGAAGGGGCTGCTTTTTGGCCCCACGTTGCATCGCACCATGCCAGTCTGTTGAACCTCATGCGTTTGTCTGCCCATAATGGCCTTTTCCAGGATGCAATATACTATGGCGAGCAAGCTCTAAAGCTGAATAAGTCTCTTGATGCCTCTATTAGACTGATTGCTTGCCAATCGAATCTCGGATTTGAGTGGATCCGTGGTGGTCATATATCTAAAGGAAGAGAGATTCTGGCCGCTGCAACTGAGCTGTCAACAAATTTAGACACAAGCATTGAAACTGTGTCCTTGAAAATTAGTCTTGCCACCCTAAACAAAGCCGAAGGACAATATGATGATGAGCTTCGAATTCTCTGCGATGCTGAAATGTCCATAGATGAGCTCACCAAACCAGACTTATCAGCAGGCCCTTTTGTTGCTGCCGAAACTGGAATAGAGGAGAAGATGGCAAATTTGAGAATCCAGAAAAACAGCAAAGGAGCCTCGAAGGAAGTTACCTCGGGTCGCCGCAGCCGCAGGATAAATCAACCACATAAAAAAGATACAAAGGATGACCTGCAGGAAGAAGATGTTGAGTCACTAACTCTACAGGCGCTGAGAAGTGACGTTCTTCGACTTCAATCAGCTAGTTATTTGACCGCCCAGGACTTTGACAAGGCCTCCTGCTTATTGAACAGTGCACGAGAACTTTCTCTTTCTACCACAAGGCAGGTATCGTTACGAATTGGAGAGGTTGAACAATTGCTGGCGGATGCGGTTCGGAATATTACAATGCATGCAGTATACTGTGTACTGCCGGAGTCGACACTTTCTTTGCCCTCAATCCAACGGTCACGGAGGGTTTCTGAGAACCTCTCACATGTCTCTAGCTCGGCACCGAAAAACTCGTCTACCTCGCGAAGACAGAAAGTAGCCAGCAGGCAGGCTCGCTCACCGACTCAGATCAAGGATTCCAGCATATCTAGCATTCTAGCACGGGCTAAGGATACTCTAAAAGAATCATTTAGAAGTTCTGCTGCCTTTGAGTCGACAACTGAAGCGCATGCTACTTCGCGTCTGATGAGCCGTGTTGCCATGCTCTCTCATGCGACTTCTGGGCAACCTGAAGATGGATCACTGCTGTCAGCCCAAATCAATGGTAGGTGTAGATTACAATTCTCTGAAATTATGTACTTTGTCTGACAAGAGTAGAAATTGGCCGTATCTGCGCATTCGAACGAGAACAACTTGCTATCAGAATTGATAAACAGCTCTCTGGCCATTCAGGCCACTTGGACTGGCCGATTTCACCCTTATCGATACCGGAGACGAGCACAGATATCTTATGCAATTTTTCCAATGAATATATTGATATCCTGCCGCCGAATTGGAATGTGATTTCTATTTCGCTCAGTTCCGATCACACTGAATTTGTCATATCAAAGCTTTGTTTTGGCAGTTCACCTTTCCTTTTGCGCCTTCCGCTTAAAAGGGGCGATTCGGAGGAAGAGGAGGAAGAGTTTACTTTTGATGCAGGAAAGCGCGAAATGAAAGAAATCATGCAACTTGCCAACACAACTGCACATGATGCCCGCTCCCGCGTCGATAAGAATTCTAAGAAAGAATGGTGGGAAGCTCGGGAGTCCCTTGACCGACGCTTGAAGGCGCTTTTATGCAACATTGAACATATATGGCTGGGTGGTTTCCGTGGGATCTTTTCGCCATCTAATCAGAATCTCGATTTGCTTGGACGTTTTGCCAGTTCCTTTCAAAATATGCTGGATAAACACCTTCCATCAAGGCAGAAAGGCCGCAACAGCGAAGAAAAGAGGTTGACGTTGCACCAGAATGTTTTGGAACTTTTTGTTGGCCTACAAAACCTCGATGAGCAGACGGATCCCGAAGACTCGATTATGGATCTGCTTTATTTTGTCGTGGATATCCTGCAGTTTCAAGGGGAACGGAATGCGTATGATGAGATTGACTTCGACATGATGGTTGTCGAAACCCTGGACATACTGAGGAGCTATCATGAAGCTACCCAGAATTCCCCAGATTCACATAGGCTAAACCATACTATTCTGATTCTCGACAAAACGCTTCACCTATTTCCATGGGAATCGCTGCCGTGCATGCATGGCCTTCCTGTTTCCCGTATGCCATCTATCAACTGTCTTCGCGATAGGATCCTACAATGCCAGTCGACGCCCAAAGAGCTTGGTTTGAAAGGCCTGCGAATACATCGCGATAGCGGCACATACGTGCTTAATCCCAGCGGGGATTTGAAGACAACACAAAATACTTTTGAAGAAAGCTTATCCGCCCTGAAGAGCTGGACGGCGATTGCCAATCGAGAACCAAGTGAGGATGAATTCAAAGAGAACCTCGCGTCAAAAAATGTATTTCTTTACTTTGGCCACGGTAGTGGAGCCCAGTACATTCGCGGTCGAACAATCAAACGATTAAATCAATGTGCTGTTACGTTCCTGATGGGCTGCAGTAGTGGCTGTCTGACGGAAGCCGGCGAATTTGAGCCCTATGGAACACCGATGAATTACATGCATGCTGGGGCTCCTGCTGTAGTGGCTACTTTGTGGGATGTTACCGACAAGGACATTGATCGATTCGCAAAAACAACATTCGAAAAATGGGGCCTGATTTACCCTAACAATGGAGACGACCCTACAGTTTCCGTCGCAAGGACAAACGAATCACAGAGCATGGAGAGGAGGGGAGCGATGAAATCACCTTCCCCTGATGTGGAACTTCATGAAGCTCTCGCCCTCGATGAGGCGGTTGCGAACTCGCGGGACTCTTGCCTCCTGAGATATTTAAACGGGGCTGCTCCTGTAGTGTATGGTATGCCCGTTTTTTTGAGTATATAAATGGATGAATAATGTTCCACTGGTCAGGAGTTTTTTTTTTGGGGGGGCATCTTTCAGGAGTTTGGGCAACACTCATGTGGTGAGTGGCATCCATTGGATATTTTGCAGCGAGTGTAACTAGGTTTTATTCTGTCAATACTCTACAACCCTGTATTTTTATATATATATTTTCCCCTTCTTTCCTTGGGTCTTTGATGCGTAGTTCAGTATGCTGTCATGCACAGTGTTTTGGCAAAGCAACTTCATGTAGGTGATTTCCGCAGCTGTTATGCAGCTAAGTTGTTGAGGAATGATTCTGAGAGATACTAAAAAGAGGATCAATCGTATAGATAATAGATGAAGCATTAAACTATCCGATGGTGACTTCTTTGCCACGAAACAAGGTGGGCTTGTCAACGTATCATATATTTTTCCCCTCAGCGGGGTGACACCGTAATACCCAACAACTCGTGACTCGACTTTAAATTTTTCAACTACATACTTCCATCACGGCCATTATTAAAACCTAACTAGAGCATTTTGTCAAATACTGATTATTACCCATATTATTGTCATCCAATTTTCTGCTGCTAGTAGGGTTGCGAGTCATCCATCACTGTCATGTCCCTGGCGAGAACAGCAACAATTGCCTCGTTTGGTGGGAGGTTACTCAAGTTGACACACAATGCTACCACTACTAATTGTGAAATGGCATTCAACCTTTATCTGCCCCCGCAAGCGATCCAAGATCCGTCGCAGAAAGTCCCAGTGTTGATATACTTATCCGGTCTGACCTGTACAGCGGACAATTGCTCCGAAAAGGGCTTCTTCCAGTATGGGGCTAGTAAAAGAGGGATTGCCGTGTTGTATCCAGATACAAGTCCTCGTATGTTTTTCTGACTTCCAAGGGGAACTACTTTAAGCTTCTTATTAGAGATGATCACTCGGAAAGCTAGCTGACTGATGATTATTGTCTTTATCACCGTAGGAGGTTTAAACATCGAAGGAGAGAATGATTCCTGGGATTTCGGGACCGGTGCCGGGTTTTATGTAGACGCCATTAAGCCTCCGTACGATAAGGGTTATAACATGTATAGTTACGTCGCGGAGGAGCTACCAAAGACCGTATTCGCAGCGTTCAAGGAGCTAGACTCTGGCCGTGTGAGCATAACAGGCCATAGCATGGGCGGACATGGAGCTCTTACTTTGGTATTTCCCTCTCCCCAAAAATATGATCTTTTGATTAGTGGCTCAATCGTACTGACGCGCAAGTCTTTATTATCACGGGAGTAGTTTCTAAAAAATCCCGGAAAATATCAATCTGTCTCGGCCTTCGCTCCAATTGCCAATCCCATCAACTGCCCCTGGGGTCAAAAGGTGTTCAGTGGTTATTTTGGCGAAGATCAGCTAGAGAAGTGGAAGGAGCACGATGCGACTGAGCTCGTTAGGAGGTGGAAAGGACCCCTAGATATTCTTATTGATGTGGTAGGACAGGCTCCCTAGTTCAGGAGTGGAGTCCATTCCAATGGACAGTTGAACGGTGACCAGCAATTAGCAAGAAGAGCACTAACCTTGTACCTGCTTACCTTTAGGGAACCGGCGACAATTTCTATCAGCAAGGACAGCTTCTCCCGGAAAATTTTGAGAAAGCCGCCAAGGACGCTGGTGTTGCAGGAGTGAACATCCGATACCAGCCGGATTACGACCACAGCTACTACACAATGGCTACTTTCTCCGAAGACCATATTAATCACGCTGCCAAGTACCTCTTCGCTCAGTGACAATTCACCAGCAGGTCTTTATTTTTTTTATTTCCTTGAAGGTACATGACTAGCGAAAGAAAGGAAATGAGATCTGTCGGATTCACCGCAGTGAAAGGCATCACCATTCAAAGTTTATGGATGTGGAACTGTTTATATTTATCAAACAAGGTGATTCGCCTACGCTTCTGTGGATTGTAATTTGCATTATGCGACTGAAAACCTCGGTTTGCAATTGACGCGCGAAAGATCTTCGCCCGTGTCTTTCGCTTTTATGTATGTACATATAATATTAATAACTACCTAGGTAGGTATGTATCTACATTCAATCAGTTACACCTAACTATGATAACTACTTCGTCTAGATCTACAAGGTCATATAAGACCGAGCGCGATAGGTGTATCAAGTGACTGAATTAACTGTACGTTCCCGTTTTTGGACGAATTGATATAGACAATTTGAGTGAATAAAACCCGGAGGAAGAGTGAATGGAACCTATATTGATGTCAGATTGAGTCATTGACGTGGGTAGAGGCCTTGGTTATATAGGAGAACACAGCACTTTTTCTGCCTTTTCTGCTACGCACCGTACATCTGAAAACAAATTTACTTCCTCAATCGGCCAAGCAACAATCTATTTCTGCGCTAAAACCGAAGCGTGGCGCTAGCGAAGTACCATAAAGATTCCATACCCTTTAGCGCCTACGCCCAGGTATAGAGATAGCCGTGCCCTCAGGCACACCTCAATCTTGAAGCTCAAAGTGCAAAACGTCCGTGCACGGGGCGCAGAGGT